>JACGCM010000372.1:0-24862 GCA_014058105.1 Kingdonia uniflora
CCTGAGAGAGATGTACTGGCTCTATGAATATCGATCAATTTCTGGTATGTTAATTGTATGATAAGATATCATTCACCGCAGGTTCAATGTATTGAGATGCTTTTAGCCCCGTCAAGTCAGGTTACAAACTGAACTATTATATGAACTCAAGATACACTTATTCGAATACTTCGTAATATATATACATAAAAGTAAATGAATTGAAATTTGGCTATTTGATGGATAGCCATGAGTTATCACATTCAAAAAGTCTAACTGATCTGAAAAGGATAAACTCTTAAGCCTTACTTAATTAAATGTACCAGATCTTTTAAATAGCCATTCATTCGATGATAAATATTCTTGAAATAATATGGGTAGTGGGTATAAGAAAGAACGATCGGGTTCTTTGGTATACTTAATTGCCATGGTAGATCCTCATTCACACTGTTTCAATTTATGCAGGTGCTGTTAGCTCCTCAAGTCATGTACAAACTGAAGTATTACTATTAAATTGCATTTATAAACTAATTCGAATACTCAATTAATAGAATATAATAAAAGGTTGAGAAATTTCTAAGTCATCTAATGTTGTATGTATTAGTCTGAGTGATCAATTCAAAAAGTTAGATGTATTTGAGGGATTAATACCTCTTAACGCGATTACTTAATTAAGAGTAGCAGTTATCTTTTCAAAAGTAGCAAATAATAAGGTTAATAAATCCCTTTTGAAATAATTATGGGTTATTGGCTATTGAAAATCGACCGGGTTCTGGGATGTTAATTCCATAAAAGGTCACCTTTACACAGTTTCATGTATGAGATGCTTTTAGCCTCATCAATTCACGTACAAAAACTGAATTATACTATATTAAATAGTGATGGTATACACTGATTCGAATCCCCTTTAATATAATATAATAAAAATTGAGAAATTCAAATTCATCTAATTTGGATGTATAGGCTGATGATAACATTCAAAAAGATAGCGTCTTCTGAAGGATACTAAACTCTTAAAGCCTTTATTTAATTAACAGTAGAAGTATCATTAAAAATTAGCATAATATATTATAAAGCACGCTGATTTATTTATTTGCATTTGCTATAAAAGCTCGACAGGGTTCATGGTATGTTCACATTCCAGATAAGATCAATTCTCCAGTCTCACGGTATGTAGAGGCTTTTAACCTCCATCAAGTCATACAAAAAATGAATCAGTACTATTAAAAAATTTAATATACACTTATTCGAAAAAACTCTTAATTATAATTTAATAACAGATTAGAAATGCAAATTTATCTAATGTGAAGGTATTAATATGATGTTGATCACAATTTCAATAAAAGTCTAGCTTTATCTGAAAGGATTAATAATCTTACTGCCTTTTCTTAATTAGAGTAGCAGTATTTCCAAAATTAACATTAATTAGATTTAAAAATCCTCTTGAAATAATATGGGTATTGGCTATAGAAATCGTTCGGTTCTTAGTTATGTTAATTGCCATGATAAGATCCAATTCAACAGTTTTAATGATGTTGATGCTATTGCCTCGCAACTCATGTACAAACTGAAGTATACTATTTAAACTTATTATACACTAATTCAATACTCTTTAATATAATAAATAAAAGTTTGTGAAATTCAAATTCGGCTAATGTGTAGGTATTAGGCATGTGTTGATCACATTAAAAAGTCTAGCTGTATTCTGAAGGATTACAGAAACTCTTAAAGACTTTACTTAATTATCAGTAGCAGTATCTTTTCAAATTTTGCATTAATTACATTATCAATCTCTCTTGAAATTATTAGGGGTACTGCTGATAGAATACGATCGGGTTCTGGTATGTAATTATCATGATAAAGATATCATTCACACAGGTTCAATGTATGCAGATTTTTTTTGGCCAGTCAAGTCATGTACAAAATTGACCTATTATTTATGGAACTTCAATTATACACTTATTCGATTACTCTCTAATATAATATTTAATAAAAGTCGTGAATTTAAATTTGGGGATAATTGTATGTTTAGCATGAGTGATCAAATTCATAACGTCTAGCTGTGTATTCTGAAGTATTAATTAACGCTTAAGCCTTTACTTAATTAACGTACCGTATCTTTTAAAGGAGCCATAAAGATTATAAATCTCTCTTGAAAAAAATATGGGTATGGGCTATAGAATAACGATCGGGGTTATTTGTATATTAATTGCCATGGTAAGATCTAATTCAAAACAGTTTCAAGGTATGCAGGATGTGTTAGCCTCCACAGTAATGACAAATGAAGTATTACTATAAAATTTCACTATAAACTTATTCGATACTTAATAATATAAGATAATAAAGGTTTGGGAAATTATAATATCTAATTTGTAGTATTAGTCATGCGTATCACATTCATACAGTCTAGCTGTATTCTGTGGGATTAAAAACTTATTAAACCTTTTTACTAATTAAGAGAGCTAGTATTCATCAAATTAGCCATTAATTAGATTAACAATCTCTTTTGAAATATATAGGGTAGTGGCTATAGAAAATCGATCGGGTTCTTTGGCTAGGGTACTTGCCCTGATCAAGGTCACATTCACAGGTTTCAATGTAATGTAGATTTCTTTTAGACTCTGTATTCAAGTACAAACTGAGTATATTACTCTAGACTTGAGTTATCACTTATTCGAAACTCTCTTATTATAATATAATAAAAGTTGAGAAAATTCAAACATCATCAATGGTATGTATTTGTCGAGTTGATAACATTCAAAAATACTAGCTGTATTCTGAAGCATAATAACTCTTAAAGCTTTCGTAATTAACAGTCGCAGTATTTTTTAAATTAGCCATAATTTGGTTATAAAGTCCTTCTTGAACATATAGGGCCATTGGTTAAGAGTATCGACAGGGGGCTCTTTGGAAATGCTAATTTCCATGATCAGAATTATTACACAGTATCAATGTTTAGCAGAGCTTTTAACCTCACTCCGTTCTACAAAAATGAAGTATTAATATTGAACTTTACTTACTTCACTTATTAGAATAATTTCTTTATATAATGTAATAATTAGTTTAAAAGAAATACAAATTCATCTAAATTATGTAGTATTCTTGAGTTGGATCACATCAAAAAATATAGATGTATTCTGAAGGATTAATAAGTCTTAATGCCTTTTAATTAGGAGTGGCAGATGCTTTCCTATTGCATTAATTAGAGTAAAAAGCCCTCTGAATAATTAGGGGTATTGGCAATACAAAACGCTCGGGTTCTTGGTATGTTATTATTGTCATGATAAGATACCATTCACACAGTTTCAATGTATGTAGGATGCTATAGCCACGTCAAGTCAGTACAACTGAGTAGTAGCATGGGACACTTTACTTATCACTTATTCGACTACTCTCTTAATATAATATAATAAAAGTTTTGTAAAATTCACAAATTCGGTTAATTTGATTATTAGTTATGCCGTTGTCAATTAAAAAGTCTAGCTGTATTCCGAATATTAAAAATCTTAAACGCCTTTATTTAATTAACAGTACCAATATCTTTCAAATTACCATTAATTATATGATAATTACTCTAGAAATTATAGGGTATTGGCTTATAGAATATCGACGGGTCTTAGTATGTTAATTGTCATGAGAAAGATATCATTCACACAGGTTTAATGTATGCAGATGCCTTTAGCCCCGCCAGTCATGTACAAACTAAACTATACTTTTGAACAGAAATTTACATTATTCGAATACACTTTAATATAATCAATAAAAGGTGGGAAATTCACAAATTGGCTAAATTGTATGTATTAGCCATGAGTGATCACATTAAAACAGTCTAGCTTTATTTGCAAAGGATTAATCACTTTAAAGACTCCACTAATTAAACTGGACCAGGTATCTTTAAATTAGCCATTAATTTAGCTTAAAATAACTCTTGAAATAATATGGGTATTGGTTATTCAGAATAGCGATGGGTTCATTGGAATATTATTGCCTGGTAAGATCTCATTCACAACTGTTTAATGTATGCAGATGCTGTTTAGCCTCCTCAAGGCATGTACAAATGAAGTCTTACTATAAATTTATTTATAAAACTTATTTAGAATACTCACTTAGTATAATATAATCAAAAGTTTGTGAAATTCTTAATTCATCTAATTTGTATGTATCGTTTGGAGTGATTTTACATTAAAAAAGTCTAGAATTCCGAGGATTATAACCCTTAAAGACTTAACGTAATTAGAAGTAGCAGTATCTTTCCAATTAGCCAGTAATTAGATTAAAAACCCTCTTGTAATAATATGGGTATTGGCTATTAAAAAATTGATCGGGTTCTGTGGTATCTTAATTGTCATGAAAGATCTCATCAACACAGTTCAATGTATGCAGATGCTGGTGCCGCATCAAGTCATGTACCAAATGAAGTATTACTATGTAAACTTTACTTATAAATTATTCGATACATCTAATAATATAATTTAATTAATGTGTTTTGAAATTAAAATTCGGCTATTGAATGTAGTTAGGTTGAGTGATCCCATTGCAGAAAAGTCTAGTGTATTCACTGATTAAAAACTCGTAAAGCCTTTACTTAATTAAGAGTAGCATATCTTTCATAATTAGCATTAATTAAGATAAAAAATTTTCTTGAAATAATTGGGTATTGGCTATAGAATACGATCGGGTTCTTTGAATATTAATACCATGGTAAGATCTATTCACACAGTTTCAATGTATGCACGATGTTGTATCGCTAGTCCACTCAAGTCATGTACAAACTGAAGTATATACTATGAAATTTCCTTATAAACTTATCGAATACTCAATTAATATAATATAAAAAGGTTTGGAAATTCAAATTCATTCTAATTGTATGGGCATTAGTCACCCTGAGTTGATAATATTCAACAGTCTGCTGTACTCTGGAGGGCTTAATAACCGCTAAAGCTTTACTTAATTTTGAAGTAGCAGTACTTTCAAATGGCCATTCAATCTAGAATTATAAATCCCTTTTGAAATAATATGGGTAGGCATAGAAAAATTGTCGGGATCTTTGGTAGTTAATTGCCAATGATAAGGGAAATTTATACAGTTAATGCTTTTAGAAGCTTTTAGGCATCTATCAATTTAAGTCAAACATAAAAATATATACTATTAAACTGAGTTATACACTTATTCGATACTCTTCTATATAATAAAATAAAAGTTTGGGAGGAAATCAAAGCATCGAATTTGTATGTATGGTCAGAGTTGATCACATTGCAAAAAGAACTAGCTGTATTTGAAGGATTATTTAGGTCTTAAAGACTTTACTTAATTAACAGTTGAATATTTTACGAATTATCAATTAATTAGGTTATAATCCTTCATGAATTAATATGGGCATTGGCTATAGACTATCGATCAGTTATTGGTATGTTATTGCCATGATAAGATCTCATTTACACAGTAGCAAGGTATGAAGATGTTTGTAACTCATCAAGCATACAAAAAATGAAGTATTACTTTAAAATTTAATTATAAACTTATTCGACTACCAATTAATATAATTTATAAAGTTTGAGAAATACAAATTCATTCAAATTTTCCTGTATTAGTCATGAGTTGATCACAGCATAAAGTCTTGCTGTATTATGAAGGATTAATAAATGGTAATGCCTGTCTTAATTAAGAGGAGCAGTATCATCCAAATTAGCCATTAATTAGATTAAAAGTCACAGCTGAAACACTATGGGTATTGGATATAGAAAACGAGCGGGTTCTTTGGTATGATTAATTGCCATGATAAGATCCATTCAAACAGTTTAAATGTATGTAGATGAGTAGTAGCCTCGTCAAGTCTTGTACAAACGAAGTATTACTTATGAAACTTTACTTATACACGTATTTGAAAATCTCTTAATATAATAAATAATATAATTAAAAGTTTGTGGACCACATTCCAAATTTGGCTTAATTTGTATGTATAGTCCTGAGTTGAGCACATTTAAAAAGTAAAGCTGTATTCCGACAGGATTAAAACTCTGAAGCCTTTATTTAACTACGTAGCATATCATTCAAATTTGCCATAATTATCGCTATAAAATCCTCTTGATTATAGGGGTACTAGCTATAGAATCGATCGGATATTGGTATGTATGGTCCTGATAGATACATTAACACAGGCTTATGCATGAGAGCTTTTAGCCGTCAAGCATGCTCAAAAAAACTAAAACTATTACTATGACACATCATTTATAAACTTATCCTATGATACTTTCTTACTACTCAATATAATAAAAGTTTGAGAAAACCTTAAAATGTGGCTAATTTGTATCTATTAGCCATGAGTGATTCACATAAACAATTCTAGCCGGATTCTGAAGGATTAATACCTCGTAAAGCTTTTACTTACTAACTGTACCAGTATCTTTTAAAATTAGCCAAATTAGATTAAATCTCTCTAGGAAAATAATATTGGTTATTGGACTATTGAATAACGATCGGGTTCTTTGGTATATTAATTGCATGGTAAGATTAATTCACACAGTATCAATGGGCATGCAGATGCTTTTAGCCTCCTCAAGACAGTACAAACTGAGTATTACGAATAACATTACTTATAAACTTATATTAATACTCATCATATAATTTATTAACGATTTTGAGAAGTAAGAATTCATATAATTGATGTATAGTCATGAGTTGATCATTCCAAAAGTCTAGCTGATTATGAGGATTAGTAACTCTTAAAGCCTTTAGTAATTAGAAAAAACAGTATCTTCAAATTAGACATTAATTAGATAAAAATCTTCCCGCTCTTTGAAAATAATATGGATTGGCTATAAAAAATTGAGCGGATTCGTTGGTAGGATAATGCCATGATAAGATCTCATCACACAGTTTCAATGTATGCAGCTACTTAGCTTATAAAAGTCATGTACAAAGAAGTATTAATATTAACACTTTACTTTAAAACTTATTCGAAATACTCACACTGCATATTCTTTTTAAAGTTTTTGAAATTGAAATCGCTAATTTGTAGTGTATTAGTCATGAGTGATCACATTCCAAAAAGTCGAGCTGTATTATGAATGATTAAAAACTCTAAAAGCCTTCACTTAATTAAGAATTGCAGTTCCTTCACATTAGCCATTAATAGATAAAAAATCCTTCTTGAAAATAATATGGGTAGTAGGCTATAGAAATCCTCGGGTGCTTGGTATATAATGCCATGGTAAGATCGCATTCACACAGTTTCAATGTATGTAGATGCTTTTACCTCACAAGTCATGTTCAAACTGAAGTATTACTATTAAATTCACTTATAACACTTCATTCGAATACTCAATAGTTAATATAATAAAGGTTTGAGAAATTCAAGTCATTTAATTGTCATGGATAGCAGGAGGTGATCACATTTCAAAAAGTTAGCTGTATCTGAGGGATTATAACTCTAAAGTCTTTACTTAATTAAGGTTAGCAGTACTCTCAAAATAGCCATTAAGTTGATTATTAAAAATCCTTTTGAAATAATAGGGTATTGGTATTTTAGAAAATTGATTCGGGTTCTTTGGAGTAATTGCCATGTAAGGTCACATTCACACCAGTTGCACTAGTTGCAGATGCTATAGCCTCATAAATCATAAAAAAATATAAGTATTACTATTAAAACTTTTCTTATACATTTATCCGAATACTCAATTAATATCATTAATAAAGTCTTGGAAAGACAAATTATCTAATTAAAATGTATTAGTCATAAGTTGATAACATTCAAAAAAGTTAGCGTATTCTGAAGGCTTAATAACTCTCATGCCTTTTCTAATTAAGAGTAGCCTGTATCTTTCCAAATTAGCCATTTAATTCGATAAAACATCCCTATTGAAATAAGATGGTAATGGGCTATAGAAAAATTGATCGGTTTTTGTTCGGGGTTTTAAGCCAGGATAAGATCCCAATTCAACAGTTCATTGTATTGTAGATGCTAGTAGCATCGTCAAGCATGTACAAACTGAAAGTATTACTACTAAACTTTACTTATACATTATTCGAATACTATATTAATATCAATAGAATAAAAGTTTGTAGAAATCATATTCGGCTAATTGTATGATTGGCTTTGAGTATCACAGTTAAAAGTCTAGCTGTGTTCGAAGGATTAAAAATCTTAAAGCCTTTTCATAATAAAAGTAGCTGAACTTTCAACTTTGCCATTAATTAGATACAACTCCTTCTAAAAATTATATGGGTACTGGCTACATAATATCGAGCGAAGTTCTTTGGTATTTTAATTGTCATGATAAGAGGACCTCACAAAGGTTAATGTATGAGTGATGTTAGCATATCAAGTCTGTACAAAGAAGTATTAACTATTTAACTTACTTATACACTTATGCGAATAACTCTCTTAATATAACTTAAAAAGTTTTTGAGAAATTCAAAGTTCGGCGAATGGTATTGGATTAGTCAGGAGTTGATTCACATTTCAAATAAAAGTCTAGCGGTATTCGGGGAATGATTAAAAAATCTTAAAGCCTTCAGTAATTAAGAGGTGCAGTACTTTCAAATTAGCCATTAATTAGATAAAAATCCATCAGGAAAGTAATATGGGTATTGGCCTATAAATATACGATCGGCTGGTATTTTGTATGAATTGCCGTGGTATGATCTCATATAACAGTTTCAATGTATGTAAGATGACTTTTAGCTCCTAAGTCATGTAACAAACTGAAGTATACTATAAAAATTGCCCTTATAAACTTATTCGAATACTCAATATTATAATATAATAAGGTTTGTGAATTCTAATTCATCTATTTGTCTATGTATATCATGAGTTGATACATTCAAAAAGTCTAGCTGTAGTCTGAGGGATTAATACTCTTTAAAGCCTTTACTTAATTAAGAGTAGCAGTATCTTTCAAATTAGCCATTAATTTGATTAAAACCCTTTTGAATTAAGAGGGTAGTGGACTATAGAAAATTGATCGGGTCTGCTGGTATGTTAATTGCAATGATAAGGTCACATTCACCAGTTTCATGTAATGCAGTGCTATTGATCATCAAATCATACAAAAAAAGTTAAGTATTACTTATTAAACTTTTATACACTTATTCGGCAATACTCACCTAATATAATTAATAAATTTGGGAAAATACAAATTCATTCTAATACATGTATTAGTCTAAGTGATACCATTGAAAAAGTCTAGCCGGTATTATGAAGGATTAATAAACCTAATGCCTTTTCCGTAATTAAGAAGTAAGCATGTATCTTACCAATTAGCTATAATTAGATTAAAAATCCCTCATGAAAAAATAGGGTATTGGCTATAGAAAACGACGGGTTTCCCTTTTTCTGTTAATTGCCTGATTAGATCCATTCACACAGTTTCCAATATAAGTAGATGCTATTAGGCCTCGTCAAAATATTGTACAAACTGACGGATACTATTAAACTTACTTATACACTTATTCGAATACTCTCTAATATAAAGAATAAAAGTTTTAGCCCAAGAAATTAAAATTCGGCTAATTGTTTGTCATTAGGCATGAGTTGATACAGTTAAAGGTCTAGCGGGGTTTGACTATAGTAAAAATTTAACAGCCTTACTTAATTAAACAGTAGCAGCGTAACTTCAAATTTGCCATAATTAATTACAAATCCTTCTTAAAAATTATAATGGGTAACTGGCTAAAATATCGATCGATGTTCATGGATGTTAATGTAATGCTCATGATGTCATTACACAGGGGGCCAATGTATGCGATGCTGTAGCTAATCAAAGTCAATCAAACTGAAGTATAACTATTTAACTGTACTTATACAATTATCGAATGCTATCTTATATAACTTAATAACAGTCTGAGAAATAAATGCGGCTAAATGAATGTATAGGTCATGCGTGATACATTCAAAAAGTTAGCTGCATTCCGAATGATTAAAACTCTTAAAGACTTTATTAATGAATGTACTGATCTTGAAAGTAGCCAGTAATAGATTAATAAATCTCTCTAGAAATAATATTGGTATTGGCTATAGAATAACGATCGGGTTCTTCGGTTATATTAATTGCAATGGTAAGAATCTCATACAACAGTTTCAAATTATGCAGATGATTTTAGCCTTCTTAAGGCATGACAGACTGAAGTAGTACTATTAAATGGCACTTATAAACTTATTCGAATACTCATTAATATAATAGAATAAAGGTCTGAGAAATTCTATTCATCTAATTTGGATGCATAGTAATGAGGTGAATAACATTCAAAAAAGGTCTAGCTGTATTCTGAGGGATTATACCGCTTAAAGCTTTACTTAATAAGAGTCGCAGTACTTCAAATTAGCCAGTAATGATTACAAAATCCTTTTTTGAAATAATATGGGAGCATGGCTAGAGGAAAAGCGATCGGTTCTTTGTAGGTAATTGCCATGTAAGCGTCACATTCCACAGTTCATGTATGCAGATGCTTTTATCCTCATCCAATTGTGAGTGACTAACGGAACGTAGATATATTAAACTTGAGTATACACTATTCGATAGTCTCAATAACATGTAATAAAGTTGAGAAATTCAAATTCATCTAATTTGTACTGTATTAGTCATGAGTTGGATCATTCATAACAGACTTAGCTGATTCTGAGGATCATTACTCTAAAGCCTTTACTTATAACGTAGCCAAGTATTTTCGAATAGCCATTCTAGGTATAAGTCTTCTTGAAATTAATATCGGGCATGGCTCTGGATACGATCGGGTTCGTTGGGATGTTAATTGCCATGATAAGATCTCATTTACAAAGGATAATGTATGCAGATGCCTTTAACCTCTCAAGTCAGCAAAACCTGAAGTAGTATATAAACTTTCTTTTTCACTTAGTCGAATACTCTTCGAATATAATTTAATAAAGGTAGGAAATACAAATCATCTAAATTGGCATGTATTATTAGAGTTGATCACATTCAAAATTCTATCTAGCTGTATATGAAGGATTGATTAATAATGTTTAATGCCTTTTCTAATGTAAAAAGTAGCAGTATTTTTCAAATTAGCAGTAATTGTAGATATAAATCCTTCGGGAAAAATAGGGTATTAGCTTATGGGAAAAATCGATCAGGTTCTTCGTATGTTAATTGCCATGATAAGAGCCATCACACAATGTCAATGTATGCAGATGCTATTAGCCTCGTCCGTCCTGGACAAACTGAAGTATTACTAGTAAACTTTACTTATACACTTATTCGACTTACCTCTACATATAATATAATAAAAGTTTAAGAAATTCACATCGGAATTGTATGAGTAGTCATGAGTTGTCACATTCAAAAAGTCAAAGCTGTATTCTGAATGATTAAAACTTTATAAGCCTTACTTAATTAACAGTCGCGTAACTTCAAATTTGCCATAATTAGAGGATAAATCGTATAAAATTATATGGGTGACTGGCTACAGAATACGATTCGGGTGCTTGGGTATGTTAATTTCATGATAAGATGTCATTCACGCATGGTCAATGTATGCAGATGCTGTTAGCTTCATCAAGTCATGTACAAATGAAGTATACTATTGAACTTTACATCCAATTTTTTCGACTACCCTTTTATATAATATAATAAAGTTTGAAAATACAATTCGGCAAAATTTGTAGTATTGGCTTGAGGTGATAAATCAAAAAATTTCTCGCTGTTTCTAAGTATTAATAACTCTTAAGCCTTCACTTATATTAACCGTAGCAGGTTTCTTTCAAATAGCCATTAATTATATTCTAAATCACTCTTGAATAATACGGGTACAGGCTAGGAGGAATAAACGGGATCAGTGTTGGGTATGATATTTCCTGATAAGGTCACATTCACACAGTTTGAATGTATGCGTGCTTTTCAGCAGGGTCAAGTCATGTTCAGAACTGAAGTATTAACTATTACACTCAACCTATACACTTTTTCGAACTCTCTTAAAAAATATAATTAAAGTGGATGGAAATTACAAAGTCGGCTAATTTGAATGTATTGTAATGAGGTGATCGACATTCCAAAAACTCTAGCTGTATTCTGCATGGTTCAAAAACTCTTAAAGCCTTTACTTAAATGACAGTAGCAGTATCATCCAAATAGCCAATTAATTAGATTTTATAGATCCCACGTTCGAAATAATATGGGTATCGCTATAGAACAGCGATCGGGCTCTTTGGAATGCCAATTGCCTTGATTTAAGAGGATCTTCACACGTTTCCAATATATGCAGATGTTTTAAGCCTCGTCACGTCGGGTAACAACTGAAGTATTATATTATACTATTTACATCGTAGTCGAATACTCTCTATATTAATATAAATAAAAATGTGAGAAATTCAAATTTGGCTAATTTGTCTTGTATTAGTCATGAGTTGATCACATTACAAAAAGTCTAGCTTGTTTTGAAAGATTATCAACCTAAAAAGCTTTTACCTTAAAAAACTAAAATTGCAGTAGGTAACTTTCAAATAGCCCATTAATTTGATAATAAACTAATATGGAAATTATATGGATGGCTACAGAATATTGATCGGGGTCTTTGCTATGTTAATTTCCGGATAGGATCTCATTAACACAGGTAATGTATGCGATGCTTTTAGACTCCTCAAGTAAAGTACACAACTGAAGTATTACTATTTAAACTTCACGTATACCTTATTTGAATACTTCTATCTAATATAAATAAAATTGTGAAATCAAATTCATCAATTTGTATGTATTAGAATGAGTTGATCAAATTCAAAATGTTAGCTGTATTTCTTAAGGATTAAATAACTCCTAAAGTCTTATTGAATTAAGTGGACAGTATCTTCGAATAGCCATAATTAGATAAAAATTCCCTCTTGATTATAAGAGGGATATTGGAATAGAAAATTGGTTTCGGGGTCTTGGTAGTGTTAGATTGGCAGGAAAAAAGATCTCATTCACAAAGCTTCAATGTATATATAGATGCTTTAGACTCGTCAATTCAAGTACAAACTGAAGTATTTCTATTAAACTTCACTTATACACTTATTCGAATACTCTATTAATATAATATAATAAAAGTTTGAGAAATTCAAATTTATCTAATTTGTATGTATTAGTCTTGTGATGATCACATTCAAAAAGTCTAGCCATATTCTGAAGGATTAATAACTAATAAAGCCATTACTTAATTAAGAGTAGCAGTATCTTTCTAATTAGCCGTTAATTAGATTATAAATCCTCTTGAAATAATATGGGTATTTGCTATTGAAAATCGATCGGGTTATTTAGTATGTTAATTGCCATGATAAGATCTCATTCACATAGTTTCAATGTACGTAGATGCTTTTAGCCTCGTCAATTCATGTAGAAACTGAAGTATTACTATTAAACTTTACTTATATACTTATTCGAATACTTTCTTAATAAAATATAATAAAAGTTTGAGAAATTCAAATTCATCTAATTTGTATGTATTAGTCATGAGTTGATTACATTTAAAATGTCTTGCTGTATTCTGATGGATTAATAACTCCTAAAGCCTTTACATAATTAGAAGTAGCAGTATCTTTCAAATTGGCCATTAATTAGGTTAAAAATGCCTCTTGTAATAATATGGGTATTGGCTATAAAAAATCGATCGTGTTCTTTGGTATGTTAATTGCCATGATAAGATCTCATTCACACAGTTTTAATGCATGCATATGCAGTTAGCCTCGTCAAGTCATGTACAAACTGAAGTATTACTATTAAACTTTACTTATAAACTTATTCGAATACTCTCTTAATATAATTTATTAACTATTTTTTGATATTCATATTCGGCTAATTTGTATGTATTTGTCGTGAGTTGATCACATTCAAAAAGACTAGCTGTATTCTGAATGATTAAAAACTCTTAAAGCCTTTACTTAATTAAAAGTGGCAGTTTCTTTCAAATTTACCATTAATTAGATTGTAAATCCCGCTTGAAATAATATGGGTACTGGCTATAGAAAATCGATCGGGTTCTAAGGTATGTTAATTTGCATGATAAAATCTCATTCATACCGCTTTAATGTATATATAGATGCTTTTAGACTCGTCAATTCAAGTACAAACTGAAGTATTTCTATTAAACTTCACTTATGCACTTATTCGAATACTCTCTTAATATAATATAATAAAAGTTCGAAAAATTTCAATTCATCTAATTTGTATTTATTAGTCAAGAGATAATCCCATTAAAAAGTCTAGCTGTATTCTAAAGGATTAATAACTCTTAAAGCCTTTACATAATTTAGAGTTGCAGTATCTTTAAAATTAGCCGTTAATTAGATTAAAAATCCCTCATGAAACAATATGGGTATTGGCTATAGAAAATCGATCGGGTTCTTTGATGTGTTAATTGCCATGATCGGATCTCATTCACACAGTTTCAATGAATGTTAATGCTTTTAGCCTCGTCAATTCATGTAAAAACTGAAGTATTACAATTAAACTTTACTTATACACTTATTCGAATACTCTCTTAATATAATATAATAAAAGTTTGAGAAATTCAAATTCAACTAATTTGTATGCATTAGTCATGAGTTGATTATATTTAAAAAGTCTAGCTGTATTCTGAAGGATTAATAACTATTAAAGCCTTTACTTAATTAGAAGTAGCAGTATCTTTCAAATTAGCCATTAATTAGATTATAAATCTCTATTGTAATAATATGGGTTTTTGCTTAAAAAAATCGATCGTGTTCTTTGGTATGTTAATTGCCATGAAAAGATCTCATTCACACAGTTTCAAATTAGCCATTAATTAGATTATTAATCCCTCTTGATATAATATGGGTATTGGCTATAGGAAATTGATGGGGCTCTTTGGTATGTTAATTGGCAGGAAAAGATCCCATTCACACAGCTTCAATGTTTGTAGATACTTTTAGACTCGTCAATTCAAGTACAAACTGAAGTATTTCTATTAAACTTCAATAATACACTTATTCGATTACTCTCTTAATATAATATAATAAAAGTTTGTGAAATTCAAATTCATCTAATTTGTATGTATTAGGCTTGAGTTGATCACATTCAAAAAGTCTAGCTGTATTCTGAATGATTAAAAACTCTTAAAGCCTTCACTTAATTAACAGTAGCAGTTTCTTTCAAATTAGCCATTAATTAGATTATAAATCCCTCTTGTAATAATATGGGTATTGGCTATTAAAAATCGATCGGGTTCTTTGGTATGCTAATTGCCATGATAAGATCTCATTCACACAGTTTCAATGTATGCAGAAACTTTTAGCCCCGGCAAGACATGTACAAACTGAAGTATTACTATTAAACTTTAATTATACACTTATTCGAATACTCTCTTAATTAATAGTAGCATTATCTTTCAAATTAGCCATTAATTAGATTATAATTCTCTCATGAAATAATATAGGTATTGGCTATAGAATATTGATCGGGTTCTATGGTATATTAAATTTCACTTATAAACTTATTCGAATAATCTTTCAATATAAAATAATAAAAGTTTAAGAAATTCAAATTAATCTAATTTGAATGTATTAGCCATGAGTTGATCGCATTCAAAAAGCCTAGCAATATTATGAAGGATTAAAAACTCTTAAAGCCTTTACTTAATTATGAGTAGCAGTATCTTTCAAATTAGGCATTAATTTGGTTATAAATCTCTCTTTAAAAAAATAGTGGTATTGGCTATAGAATATCGATCAGGCTCTTTGGTATATTAATTTCCATGGTAAGATCTCATTCACACAGTTTCAATGTATGCAGATGCTTTTGTATGTATAATATAATATAATAAAAGTTTGAGAAATTCAAATTTGGCTAATTTGTATGTATTAGTCATGAGTCGATCACATTCCAAAAGTCTAGCATTATTCTGAAAGATTATTAACTCTTTAAGCCTTTACTTTCCTTACAATAGCAGTATCTTTCAAATTTGCCATCAATTAGATTATAAATCCCTCTTAAAGCCTTTACTTACCTTACACTTATTCGAATACTCTCTTAATATACTATAATAATAGTTTGAGAAATTTAAATTCGACAAATTTGCATGTATTAGCCACGAGTTGATCACATTCAAGAAGTCGTGTTGTATTATGAAGGATTAATAACTCTTAAATTCTTTATTTAATTAACAGTACCAGTTTCTTTCAAATTAGCCATTAATTAGATTATAAATCTCTCATGAAATAATATGGGTATTGGCTATTGAATATTTATCGGGTTCTATGGTATGTTAATTGCCATGATAAGACCTCATTCACACAGTTTCAATTTATGAAGAAACTTTTAGCCTCCTAAAGTTATGTACAAACTGAAATATTACTATTAAACTTCACGAATACACTTATTCGAATACTCTCTTAATATAATATAATAAAATTTGAGAAATTAAAATTCGTCTAATTTATATGTATTAGTCATGAGTTGATCGCATTCAAAAAGTCTAGCTGTATTCTGAAGGATTATTAACTCTTAAAGTCTTTACTTAATTAAAAGTAGTAGTATCTTTCAAATTAGCCATTAATTAGATTATTAACCCCTCTTGATATAATATGGGTATTGGCTATAGGAAATTGATGGGGCTCTTTGGTATGTTAATTGGCAGGAAAAGATCCCATTCACACAGCTTCAATGTATGTAGATACTTTTAGACTCGTCAATTCAAGTACAAACTGAAGTATTTCTATTAAACTTCAATAATACACTTATTCGATTACTCTCTTAATATAATATAATAAAAGTTTGTGAAATTCAAATTCATCTAATTTGTATGTATTAGGCTTGAGTTGATCACATTCAAAAAGTCTAGCTGTATTCTGAAGGATTAATAACTCTTAAAGCCTTTACTTAATTAACAGTAGCAGTATCTTTTAAATTAGCCATTAATTAGATTATAAATCCCTCTTGTAATAATATGGGTATTGGCTATAAAAAATTGATCGGGTTCTTTGGTATGTTAATTGCCATGATAAGATCTCATTCACACAGTTTCAATGTATGCAGATGCTGTTAACCTCGTCAAGTCATGTACAAACTGAAGTTTTACTATTAAACTTTACTTATACACTAATTCGAAAACTCTCTTATATAATTTAATAGAAGTTTATAAATTTAAAATTCGGCTAATTTGTATTTATATGTCATGAGTTGATCACATTCAAAAATTCTAGCTGTATTCTGAATGATTAAAAACTTTAAAAGCCTTTACTTAATTAACAGCAGCAGTATCTTTCAAATTAGCCATTAACTAGATTATAAATCCCACTCGATATAATATGGGTACTGGCTATAGAATATCGATCGGGTTCTTTGCTATGTTAATTGCCTTGATAAGATCTCATTCATATAGTTTCAATGAATACAGATTCTTTAAGCCCCGTCAAGTCATGTACAAACTAAAGTATTACTATTTGAATTTGATTATACACTTATTGGAATACTCTCTTTATATAATATAATAAAATTATGAGAAATTCAAATTCGGCTAATTTGTATGTATTAGCCATGAGTTGATCACATTCAAAAAGTTTAGCTGTATTCTGAAGGATTAATAACTCTTAAGGGCCTTTACTTAATTAACAGTTCCAGTATCTTTCAAATTATCCATTCATTAGATTATAAATCTCTCTTGAAATAATATGGCTATTGGCTATAAAATATCGATAGGGCTCTTTGGTATATTCATTGCCATGGTAAGATCTCACTCAAATAGTTTCAATATATGCAGATGTTTTTAGCCCTCTCAAGTCATGTACATACTGAAGTCTTACTATTAAATTTCACTTATAAACTTATTCGAATACTCTCTTAATATAAAATAATAAAAATTTGAGAAATTCAAATTCATCTAATTTGTATGCATTAGTCATGAGTTGATCACATTCAAAAAGTCAAGCAGTATTCTGAAGGATTAATAACTCTTAAAGCCTTTACATAATTAAGAATAGCAGTATCTTACAAATTTGTCATTAATTTGATTATAAATCCCTCTTGAAATAATATGGGTATTGGCTATAGAAAATCGATCGAGTTCTTTGGTATATTAATTGCCATGGTAAGATCTCATTCACACAGTTTCAATCTATGTAGATGCTTTTAGCCTCCTCAAGTCATGTACAAACTGAAGTATTACTATTAAACATCACTTATACACTTATTCGAATAATTTCTTAATATAATATAATAAAAGTTTGTGAAATTCATATTCGGCTAATTTGTATGTATTAGTTATGAGTTGACCACATTCAAAAAGTCAAGTTGTATTCTGAATGATTAATAACTCTTAAAGCCTTTACTTAATTAACAATAGCAGTATCTTTCAAATTTGACATAAATTAGATTATAAATCCCTCTTGAAATAATATGGGTACGGGCTATTGAATATCGATCGTGTTATTTGGTATGTTAATTGTCATGATAAGATCTCATTCACCCAGGTTCAATGTATGCAGATGCATTTAGCCCCGTCAAGTTATTTACAAACTGAAGTATTACTATTGAGCTTCAATTATACACTTATTCGAATACTCTCATAATATAATATAATAAAAGTTTGAGAAATTCAAATTTGGCTAATTTGTATGTATTAGCCATGAGTTGATCACATTCAAAAAGTCTAGCTGTATTCTGAAGGATTAATAACTCTTAAAGACTTTACATAATTCAGAGTAGCAGTATCTTTCAAATTAGCCATTAATTAGATTAAAAATCCTTTTTTGAAATAATATGGGCATTGGCTATAGAAAATCGATCGGGTTCTTTGGTATGTTAATTGCCATGATAAGGTCACATTCACACAGTTTCAATCTATGCAGATGCTTTTATCCTCATCAATTCGAGTACAAACTGAAGTATATTACTATTAAACTTGAGTTACACACTTATTCGAATACTATCTTAATATAATATAATAAAAGTTTGAGAAATTCAAATTCATCTAATTTGTATGTATTAGTCATGAGTTGATCACATTCAAAAAGTCTAGCTGTATTCTGGGATTAATAACTCTTAAAGCCTTTACATAATTAAGAGTAGCAGTATATTTCAAATTAGCAATTAATTAGATTATAAATCCTTTTTTGAAATAATATGGGCATTGGCTATAGAAAATCGATCGGGTTCTTTGGTATGTCAATTGCCTTGATAAGATCACATTCACACAGTTTTAATGTATGTAGATACCTTTAGCCTCGTCAATTCAAGTACAAACTGAAGTATATTACAATTAAACTTGACTTATACAATTATTCGAATACTCTATTAATATATTATAATAAAAGTTTGAGAAATTCAAATTTATCTAATTTGTCTGTATTAGTCATGAGTTGATCACATTCGAGAAGTTTAGCTATATTTTGAATGATTAATAACTCGTAAAGCCTTTACTTAATTAACAGTAACTGTATCTTCCATATTAGCCATTAAATAGATTATAAAACCATTTTGTAATAATATTTGTATTGGCTACAGAAAATCGATCGGGGTCTAAGTTATGTTAATTGCCATGATAAGATCTCATTCACGCAGATTCAATGTTTGCAGATACTGTTAGCCTCGTCAAGTCGTGTACAAACTTAAGTATTACTATTGAACTTTACTTATACACTTATTCGAATACTCTCTTAATATAATTTAATAAAAGTTTGAGAAATTCATATTCATCAAATTTGTATGTATTAGTCATGATTTGATAACATTCAAAAAGTCTAGCTGTATTCTGAAGGATTAATAACTTATAAAGTCTTTACTTAATTAAGAGTAGCAGTATCATTCAAATTAGCCATTAATTAGATTATAAATCCCTCTTGAAATAATATGGGTATTGGCTATAGAAAATCGATCGGGCTCTTTGGTATGTTATTTTCCATGATAAGATCTTATTCAAACAGTTCCAATGAATGTAAATGCTTTTAGCATCGTCAATTCAAGTACAAACTGAAGTATTACTATTAAACTTCACTAATACACTTATTCTAATACTCTCTTAATATAATATAATAAAAGTTTGAGAAATTCAAATTAATCTAATTTGCACGTATTAGTCTTGAGTTGATCATATTTTAAAAGTATAGCTGTATTCTGAAGGATTAATAACTCATAAAGCCTTTACTTAATTAACAGTAGCAGTATCTTTCAAATTAGCCATTAATTAGAATATAAATCCCTCTTGTAATAATATGGGTATTGGCTATTAAAAATCGATCGGGTTCTTTGGTATGTGAATTGCCATGATAAGATCTCATTCACATAGTTTTAATGTATGCAGATGCTGTTAGCCTCGTCAAGTCATGTACAAACTGAAGTATTACTATTAAACTTTACTTATACACTTATTCGAATACTCTCTTAATATAATTTAATAAAAGTTTGAGAAATTCAAATACGGCTAATTTGTATGTATTAGTCATGAGTTGATCACATTCAAAAAGTCTAGCTATATTATGAATGATTAAAAACTCTAAATGCGTTTACATAATTAATAGTAGCAGTATCTTTCAAATTAGCCATTAACTAGATTATAAATCCCACTAGAAATAATATGGGTACTGGCTATAGAATATCGATCGGCTTCTTTGGTATGTTAATTGCCTTGATAAGATCTCATTCACACAGTTTCAATGTATGCAGATTCTTTAAGCCGCGTCAGGTCATGTACAAACTGAAGTATTACTATTAAACTTTAATTATACACTTATTCGAATACTCTCTTAATATAATATAATAATAGTTTGAAAAATACAAATTCGGCTAATTTGTATGTATTAGCCATGAGTTGATCACATTCAAAAAGTTTAGCCGTATTCTGAAGGATTAATGACTTTTAATGCCTTTACTTAATTAACAGTTCCAGTATCTTTCAAATTAACCATTAATTAGATTATAAATCTCTCATGAAATAATTTGGTTATTGGCTATAGAATATCGATCGGGTCCTTTGGTATATTAATTGCCATAGCAAGATCTCATTCGCACGGTCTCAATATATGCAGATACTTTTTGCCTCCTCAAGTCATGTACAAGCTAAAGTATTACTATTAAATTTCACTTATAAACTTATTCGAATACTCTCTTAATATAAAATAATAAAAGTTCGAGAAATTCAAATTCAACTAATTTGTATGTATTAGTCATAAGTTGATCACATTCAAAAAGTCTAGCAGTATTCTGAAGGATTAACAACTCTTAAAGCCTTTACTTAATTTAGAATTGCAGTATTTTTCAAATTAGCCATTAATTATATTATAAATCCCTCAAGAAATAATATGGGTATTGGCTATAGAGAATCGATCGGGTTCTTTCGTAAGTTAATTGCCATGATAAGATCCTATTCACACAGTTTCAATGTATGTAGATGCATTTAGCCCAGTCAATTCAAGTACAAACTGAAGTATATTACTATTAAACTTGACTTATGCACTTATGCGAATACTCAATTAATATAATATAATAATAGTTTGTGAAATTCAAATTCATCTAATTTGTATGTATTAGCCATGAGTTGATCACATTCGAAAAGTCTAGCAGTATTCTGAATGATTAATAACTCGTAAAGGCTTTACTTAATTAACAGTAACAGTATCTTTCAAATTAGCCATTAATTAGATTATAAATCACTCTTGAAATAATATGGGTATTGGCTATAGAATATCGATCGGGGTCTTTGTTATGTTAATTGCCATGATAAGATCTCATTCACACAGTTTCAATGTATGCAGATGCTATTAGCCTCGTCAAGTCATCTACAAACTTAAGTATTACTATTAAACATCACTTATACACCTATTCAAATACTTTCTTAATATAATATAAGAAAAGTTTGAGAAATTCTTATTCGGCTAATTTTCATGTATTAGTCATGAGTTGATCACATTCAAAAAGTCTAGCTGTATTCTGAAGGATTAATAACACTTAAGGCCTTTACATAATTAAGAGTAGCAGTATCTTACGAATTTGCCATTAATTAGGTTATAAGTCCTTCTTGAAATAATATGGGTATTAGCTATAGAATATC
Source organism: Kingdonia uniflora (assembly GCA_014058105.1). Taxonomy (NCBI): domain Eukaryota; kingdom Viridiplantae; phylum Streptophyta; class Magnoliopsida; order Ranunculales; family Circaeasteraceae; genus Kingdonia; species Kingdonia uniflora. The sequence goes on from JACGCM010000372.1 coordinate 21,967, forward strand.
GATCGGGTTGTTTGGTATGTTAATTGCCATGATAAGATCTCATTTAGACAGTTTCAATATATGCAGATGCTTTTAGCCTCATCAAGTCATATAAAATCTGAAGTATTACTATTAAACTTTACTTATACACTTATTCGAATACTCTCTTAATATAATTAAATAAATGTTTGAGAAATTCAAATTCATCTAATTTGTATGTATTAGTCATGAGTTGATCATATTCAAAAAGTCTAGCTGTATTCTAAAGTATTAATAACTATAAAAATATTTACTTAATTAACAGTTGTAGTATCATTCAAATTAGCCATTAATTAGATTATAAATCCTTCATGGAATAATACGGGTAGAGGCTATAGAATATCGATCGGGATCTTTGGTATGATAATTGTCATGATAAGATCTCATTCACACAGTTTAAATGTATGCAGATGCTTTTAATCTCGTCAATTCAAGTACAAACTGAAGTATAACTCTTAAACTTCACAAATATACTTATTCGAATACTCTCTTAATATAATATAATAAAAGTTTGCGAAATTCAAATTAATCTAATTTTTATGTATTAGTCATGAGTTGATCACATTCAAAAAGTCGAGTTGTATTCTGAAGGATTAATAACTCTTAAAGTGTTTACTTAATTAAGAGTAGCTGTATCTTTCAAATTAGCCATTAATTTGATTATTAATCTCTCACGAAATAATATGGGTATTGGCTATAGAAAATCGATCGGGTTCTTTGGTATGTTAATTGCCAAGATATGGTCATATTCACACAGTTTCAATGTATGTAGATGCTTTTAGCGTCGTCAATTCAAGTACAAACTAAAGTATATTACTATTAAAGTTGACTTATACACTAATTTGAATACTCTTTTAATATAATATACTAAAAGTTTGAGAAATTCAAATTCATCTAATTTGTATGTATTAGTCATGAGTTGATCACATTCAAAAAGTCTAGCAGTATTCAGAATGATTAATAACTCGTAAAGCCTCTTCTTAATTAATAGTAACAACATCTATCAAATTAGCCGTTAAATAGATTATAAATCCCTCTTGTAATAATATGGGTATTGGCTATAGAAATCGATCGGGGTTTTGGTATGTTAATTGCCTGATAAGATTTCATTCATACGGTTTCAATGAATGCAGATGCTGTTACCTCGTCAAGTCTTTTACAAACTGAAGTATAACTATTAAACTTCACTATACACTTATTTGAAACTCTTTTAATATAATATCATAAAAGTTTGAGAATACAATTTCGGCAAAATTTGTATGCATTAGTCCTGAGTTGATCACATTAAAAAATTCTTGCTGTATTCTGAAGTATTAATAACTCTTAAAGCCTTTACTTAATTAACAGTAGCAGTATCTTTCTAATTAGCCATTAATTTGATTAAAAATCCCTCTTGGAATAATACGGGTACAGGCTAGAGAATATCGATCGTGTTTTTTTGTATGTTAATTGCCATAATAAGATCTCATTCACACAGTTTAAATGTATGCAGATGCGTTTAGCCTGGTCAAGTCCTGTTCAAGCTGAAGTATTACTATTAAACTTCACCTATACTCTTTTTCGAAAACTCACTTAATAAAATATAATTAAAGTGGATGAAATTAAAATTCGGCTAATTTGAATGTATTAGTAATGATTTGATCGCATTCCAAAGTCTAGCTGTATTCTCTGAATGATTAAAACTCTTTAAAGCCTTTACTTTAATTAACAGTTCAGCAGTATCTTCCAAATTAGCCATTATCTAGAATATAGATTCCCTCTTGAAATAATATGGGTTAATTTGCTATAGACATCGATTCGGTTCTTTGCTATGCTATTGTCCATGATAAGATCTCATTCACACATGTTCAATATATGCCGATGTTTTTTAACCTCGTCACGTCGTGTTAAACAGAATTTTACTATTATACTTCACTTATTACCTTATTTGAATACTCTCTTAATATAGATATATAAAAGTTTGAGAAATTAAAATTTGGCTAATTGTGTGTATTTGTCATGAAGTTTGATCACATTCCTAAAGTTACCTTATTTTGAATGATTAGTAACTCTAAAATCCGTTACTTGGGGGGGGGGGGAGGGCGGGGGGGGGGAACTAACAATAGCAGTACTTTCCAATTAGCCATTATTAATTATAAATTCTCTTAAAATTATATGGGTATTGGCTGCAGAATATTGATTGGGTTTTTTTGCTATTTTACTTGCCATGATAAGAGCTCATTCACCACAGTTTCAATGTAATTCAGATGCTTTTTAGCCTCCTCAAGTCATGTACAACTGAAGTATTACTATTATACTTACGTTTACCACTTATGTGAATAACTCTCTTAATATATTATAATAATAGTTTGATAAATTAAAAATCAGCTCATTTGGTATGTATTAGTCAATGAGTTTGATCACATCCAAAAGTCGAAGCTGTCCATTCCTTAAGGATTAATAACTCTTACAGTCCCTTGTATTTTAATTAAGAGTAGTATCTCTTTCAATTAGCCATTAATTAGATTATAAATCCCTCTTGATATATATGGGTATTGCTATAGAAAATTGATCGGGTTCTTTGGTATGTGTAATTGGCAGGAAAATAGCTCATTCCCACAGCTGTCATGTATATATATATGGTGTTTTTTTTTTTTTTTTGTTTTTCTTTTAGACTCCCGCAATTCTGTACAACTGAAGTATTTCTATTAAACTTCACCTTATACACTTATTTTGTAATACTCTCATAATATAATATACTAAAAGTTTTGAGAAATTCAAATCAATCAAATTTTTATGTTTAGTCTTGGGCTGATCACATTCAAAAAGTCTAGCTGTATGTCGGAAGGATTATAACTCTAAAAGCCTTTACTAATTAAGAGTAGCTCGTCTCTTTTCA
>JACGCM010001052.1:0-87497 GCA_014058105.1 Kingdonia uniflora
GGAGAAACTTTTCGAAAGATTTAGAATTCAATTAATGAAAGGAGAATAACATTATTAGTAAGTCTCTAAAGCCAATATTGTGGAACCACCCCTTGCAGCACCAATAATAGATTTATATTTTTATCATCTAAAATTTAGGGCGAAATAATGGAACAGACATGGAAGAAGGATCATGAACAAACATAACCTTGTAATACCAGTTCCGTCATCTTCCTCAACTAAAGTTACGCAGAACTCCTCGACGTAAAAGGAGGCAACTCCCACGTTGTCTAGGCCTTTCCTGCCCATCATAAACAGGCAGCATCTGCCCAGATCACTTCTCTCATAAACTTTTATCAAATGAGCAATGATAGCTCTATTCACACTCGAGATGTACACGGGGACAATCGTAACATCCACCGTATACACGAGATAGACTTAAGTGCCACAACACAATACACATATTCTCCTTGATATTAAAAAAGTACCAACAACACAAAAAACTATCGCAGTTGTTTTACATCCTGATGAAGTCCTTATCGGGTAATTCAGCAAGGAAATGGTTGGCTACTCAACAATGCACTTGGTACCCAATTTGCCATAACCAGGCCTCCTTTGGAACGTAAACTTTACTTGAACTGGAGGTCCCCAGGAAGATCTTCCGTCTGTTTCGACACTTACCGCTAGAGAAACTTTAGCTCTACCTCTTCCCCTCCTTCTCCTCTCTTCTTTGTATCTTGCAAGTAACTGCGCAGTTCTCTAAAGTTTGTGAAGGGGAATTCTGGAGATTTGAAGAATTCTGCAGTGGTTTCCGGCAACCATGTTTTCCTCTTGTGGGGGTTTCATCTGACAATGATGCATTTTAGCGCAAGATAGACAAAGAAACCGATAGGAAGAACAGTTATATGTAAAGAGTAGATTCATTTAACCTGCCCAGCAAAGATTTAAAGGGATTATGCTATGTTGTATTGTTGCAACAAAGTACAAACTTTTGAAATCTTCTGTAAATTATGAATACATGTCTATATTAAATGACATTAATCATCACCAGGACAAAAAGCATTAATCAGAAAGAAAAAACAGAGTCAGAGTAAAAGAGAGAGAGAGACGGAAGGGGACCAGTTGCATGCAAAGAAAGAATTATGAAGATGAACTATTAACACAACAGGCTTTTGAAAGTACCAACATTCAATATTCACGTTTTCTTTTCCTCTCTGAGAAATTCTAGAGAATATCGACTGAGTGTTTCAAAGTATGCTTTGAATATGAGAGCAAGGAGGAAGCGGTTTGTAACGGCAACTAGGAGCTGAAGACAGATGAGTTTGGGAGGAGAGAATATAGTCTTATCACAGACAGTTTTCTTGTGCAACTTCTGCTATTCTTTGTAAACAGTGACAAAAGTTGAAGAGAAATAAAAAACTCAAGTAAACACCAACCACATTTGAAGATTAGAGAACCAAAACAGATAAAGAAAAAACTAAAAAGCATTAGGCGAACGTATGGTTTGTACTTAGTAGGAGATAAGATTTTCTACTGTATTCTTCTGAATGAGATACTATAGGGACAAAGGGGATTGAATAATTCCTGGAAACATGTACTGGTACTGGTACTGAGAAGCACTATATATACAGTGTACATATATCTTTTTTTATAAGCATGTATAAATGTCCAAGGGGACATATTTCTGTCCCTTCACATTCGAAATGTCCATTTTAAGTTGGGGTGGGGGCTCCCTACTAGGACATCCCTATTTGTTTTGTGTAACAGTAGTGTTCAGGGTTGGCCCTAGGAGGAACTCTTCTTTTTGCATTTTTTTTTCCCACATTTTTTTTCAAATAATAGAGGGTTTGCCTTACCCTCTACAAGGATTTTAAAACTCTTTCACCCTCCCCTCAAATACCCAAACCCTACATTTGCGGTTAGATTTGGGTATACGCTACAAATGAATCACCCACCGAGATTCTAACATATTATCTGCATGACCAGCCACATAATCCCATGGCGAGATGTCCAATGGTAATTAAAACAATCGGAGATTCAACATATTAGTTTGTGGCCGAATTTTCATGAAAGGAATTTTCTATAGCCGAAGAAGAAGGAAGGAAGAAAGAAAGCTCTTGGGAAGACAGGGAGGACACCCCAACGTAAAACTAGTGTAATCAAACTCAGATACAGGGCATTTATATTTACACACAAATATACGGCTCCTGCAATAATCTTGGATCAAGGCCCTAATATAAAATTAAACTAATTTGTGTACTAATAATAAACTATTAGGATGTAATACTATTCGTCTATAATGTTTCCCAAATCTTAATCTCATCCTCCCAACTCCCAATACCTCTTTTTATAGCACTCCTCCTTGAAACTAAGGGACAAAAAACAGCATTTGTCTTTGAAACACATCCAAAACCTTTGGGTTAGATATCCAGACAATAAAGGAATTTAGGGACGTAGGGTTCACTGAGCAGAAGCAAATCAGAAGACTCAGTAGCTACTATCTACGGACTAGAGCAGTAGTCCAAGCACTTGTTACTCTGATTAAAACCTTTATCAGACTAGTGAAAAAGTTTTACCCCCTTGAACACACAAGGTTTGATTGATAGCAATGGCTCATAGTTTAAATCTCTGTCTTATTTGTTCTTTTGTAAAGCAGATACATATATATATTTGCTACTGTGGTTTTGTAGGGTAGACTGTTTATAAGACAAATAGGGACATACATACTGCAATACATACAAGGGAGGGTTGAGGGGGACCTGACTACTGCACTGAACCAAGATGTTCAAACCAGATCACCACCACAATGCTAAAACGAAATTTGTGAGACTAACTTTCTTTGGTATCTTTTTGACCATTGAAGAAGAGGAGAATGTATGCATCACTATGGAACAAGGGTTCATGGAGGCCATGGGGAAGCATTTTTCCCCCTCCCCTACATGACCAAGCAAAAAACATCAATTTCGATGATCATTCAGATCTCAACCCCTTGAACCACAACTCGTCTTAATGTATCCAAAATGTAGTACTTAAATTTCTTCTCGGGCTATCTAAGTTGTCTACCACTAATACTAGACTCAATAATCAATATGTAACTCTCCCCTGACTCGCCCCATATATACATCCTAATTGTACAGAACATGCTAGTATCCATTGTACAGAACATGCTACAATTGAGATAAAACCTATTAGAGCTCTCCTAAAGTGCCCACTAACTTGAATTCTAAGGTGTCACATGGTATTTTCGAGCTCCAACACACCTCAGTGACTTGACTGGATGCATCACAATGTATACTATTCGTCTATAACTATTTGTGTACTAATAATAACTATTTAGGCGCCCAATTATTATTTTTTCACAAAAATTTAAATCGGATTGTTTTTTTTTAATATATAACATATCGGGTGCCTAAGACTTGGGGCACCCAATGAAAAAAAAAAAAAAACGAGCACCAACAGTTAGGCGCCTGTTAAAAAAAAAACAATAAGCAAAATAGTTCTAAGAAATAGAACCTCACCTACTTATTTAGTTTTTTTTTTTTTTTTTTTTTCTTCACCAAGTGAGAGGCACTTCAGAAGATGCTCTTACCAACTCCAACTAGGTCAATGTCAACCGCGACCCACTAATATTACCAAAATGGATTTAGGGCTCACATACTTATATCAAACCCATCCCTCCAAGCCATTCCAACACATCATATTCCAATCTTCATTTACTCAACAACTTTGTACCAAAATCCACAACACGGTTTCACAAGTCAAGGTCAAAATCAGACCCTTCACCTCAACAAGCTAAAAAACAAACACGTGTCACAAAAAACAACCTTTACATCACAAACCCACAAAACTAAACCAGCTACTACAACACAAGTCTACAACAATACAACACAATGCCACAATGTATTCGACAAAATGCCAAAACGAAACGCCAAACCTAATATCATCCATCTTCTTCTCTCCTCACTCAACTACCCATCACGTGTGAGTATAAATACAGTGTGGGAGAGAGAATAAAATCAGAAGATTGGTTGAAAACTCCAGACTTAGCAATCATAAGAAAGATAGAGAGAGAGAGAGAGAGGGAAAAACTTTTCCTTTACGCAACGCCGTTGGCAATTAAAGAACAACAACCGTACTCCCGTTGAAATGGAGGAGTAGTGTTTATGTCGACGACCTCTCTCTCTCTCTCTCTCACACAAGTACACAACAACGGTAACTTTAGATCTATACTCTGCTAAACCCTAAAAATCCAAAAAAAAAAAAAGATAAGAAACGAACCTGGAGTTGAGCTTTGTGAAATCACAGTTGATCAGCAAACGAAGACTGGATGTATTTGTTTCTGTTGCAAAAAAATAATAGCTTTCGAGAAAAAGGAAACTTAAATGTAGTAAGCTTATTATTATTAATAAAGCATAGAGAGCATGAGTTGATAAATTATATATATACAAACTTTGCAAGTAAAAAGTTGAGAGATTCCTTACGGAGCAAAGCTTTATGTGTCCTATCTCTCTCTGCAAAACTTCCACTATAATGTTCAAGGAAATAGGGATATGGGAGAGAGAATGTACTGTGTGTGTGTGTGTCAGATTTCCGGTAGAGAAGTAAGACGGAACTCCGACGTGACAGACTAGTGGCAGAGAATGTCTGAGAGCGATAGCTCAGCTCAGCTCAGCCTTTGAAAAAGGCGCGCGAGGGCGCTGGGTTCGAGGTTTTCCTTTTCTTTACTATACTTTACTTTGACGCGACGGGAAAATAAATACACAAACGGGGACGGGGGGGGGGAAGTTTTCTTGATTCGATTAAGGCGGTTTGGGTTTGGTTTGGGTCCTAAATTTGAAGGACCACAAAGATTCGGATCCTTCGAACTTATAAACCCCAAAATCGTCTTGTTTTTGACTGGATTAGATCGGAAATAAAAGTATTTAGAAATTTTTTGATTTTTTGATTTTTTTAATTAATATTACATTTCGATTCGATTCAATGTTTTCGAAAATCTGTAAATCATTCTAAATTCGTTTACGAAACAAAATTTGATTCGATTAAGGTGGGTTTGAGTCCTATATATATTTGAAGGACTACAAAGATTCGGATCTCTTCGACCTTATAAACCCCAAAATCGCCTTGGGCTGTTTTCGGAACGGAAAGGGAAGTATATATAAATTTTTTGATTTTTTTTCGAAATTAATATTGTATTTTGATCTAATCCGATTTTTTTTTTGAAAATCCGAAATCGTTTTAGATCCAAAATCAGAAGTTTTCAAATAATATATTTGAAATAGTGAATATTTCGTGTTTTAAAATCAGTATTTTCAACCATTACACATATACTAGGTTACATGTGTCATTATCATCATCTCTACAGCTAACGAGAATAAACCATTAACTATAAAGAATATATGAAAATTGAATGAACATTCAATAATAGTCGACATAGTGTCTAAATTTGCATATTCAACCTCATATGATAACATGTCAAAACTAATACAAACTTAACGCAATACAACTTGCTCTGATGGACTCCTGGGCAGTATACATATCAAATTAATCAAGTTTTTTTCCGAAGCAGAGGCAATGTAACATAAGTCAATGGAAGCGAGAAATACAGCAAGTCGATATAAGGTCCGCCCTAAGTCAAAATAAATATACGTGGGATAGTCGTTAGGCGTTGGCTCTAGTTCAAATCAATCTCATATCAACTAGCAGCAACGGATCTTGCCAGGGTTTGCCTACAAACACAAAATGAGACAAGTGCTTGTAACTATTTACTCTACGTATTACAACTTTTGCCGAGTTGTAATCTCACTTAGATCATCAATAAATAACTTCTTCTTTTTTAATAGTGTAAGGAGGTCGTGGTTTTTTGACTTATTCACATGTTTATCACGGCTATTCACACATTTGTCTTTAATCATTTTTCATTGCAATCATATATTTGGTGTGAAAGGAGTAATCAGTACAAATAAGGCCATTACGAATCTACGATGGAGTTGCGAGCATATCCGCATCCTAATCATATTCCTTTGAGAGTCCATAATCATGTCCCTACACAAATCGCTTAAACCCACATCTAATCCCACTCATATTGGTCCCATGGGAAGAAAGCAAAATCCATCCTATATTAACAGTTCCATTCCAACAGGTTTTGAAATCTACATTTGGTAACCTTTATCAATAGGAAAAGTGTTTGCCTTTTAAAAGCCGCAAGATCCATCCTATATATTATTTTTTTTGCAAGTTTTGGGCATCTCTTAAAGTGCTTCACTACCTTGGAATCCAAGGTGCTACGTAGGATTCTCGACCTCTAAGTGCCTCAGTGACTTGAATTTGAGTCTCAAAAAGTAAGGTTCGGTATTGAGATTCAACCTTATTTTTTTACGTCGCAATTGAGTGTCTGTTTGTTTTCTAATCGGGCGTATAAGGTTGGGCGCCCAATTGTTTGTTCGTTTTTTCACAAAAATTAAATCGGGCGCCTAAATCTTAGGCGCCCAAATTATTATTATTATTTTCAAAAATATTCAAATCAGCGCCCAAGTCTTAGGCACCTAATGAAAAAAAAAATTGGATTTGTATTTTTTTAAACCAAGTCAGTGAGACAATTTAGGGAGATGCTTTTATATGTTGATTGTATTTTTAAATTCAATTTAAAATGTAAGATTGAAGAACTTAGAGCATCTCAGGGTATGGGTTGGTTGTTTGACTTGTCAATTGTCCCAACCACACTCAAACCTCCCAACAGTTGTTAATGACGTGGCGGTCTTTATTTTATAAAAAAATTGTTTAGTATGCGACGGACTTCTTTACTCCTCCACTACAATTATCATCTCTTCTCACACCAATAAATAAATTTAATCTGCACGGTGTAATTTAGTTCGCACGGTGTTCTAAACTCTGCTAATTTGTTCTTTTTTTCTTTTTCAGTGAGTTCCTCACATCTGGTTGTGGTTATGAACCGCCGACTCAGCAACGCACACCAAAATTTAAACTGCTTGAAGGGGAAAAGTGTAGGTTTTAATTTTTGACTGTGGGCTGACTAAAAATCACAACCCACACCCAAAATATCAACGGTTGGAGATGTTATTACAAGCATACCGATATTTAATTCTTTTGGTAGATTAGTGTGATGTATTTTATTGCTATTACTCTTGGAAAGCCACCTAATACAAAAACCACATTAAGTTCAACCACAATTGCTAAAAAAAAGCCTCAAACACCAACTCAAAAACCACACCCAGTCGGAAATGTTCACATGATCGGTTATTGTCTCAGAATTTTTTTTCACCACTTAAAAAGTGCTAAATGCTGACTACTAAATGAAATTCAACAATCAAGTTTTCGTTGCTTACTGAAAACTGATGAACGAAGTGCTTAAGAAGGTGCTGAATAAGCCTAAACAATTACCCACTCAGCAAAAAATTGCAGAGTGGAAAAACAAATACCCTAACCTTGTTAGTAACTCGGAATTCGGGAATTATTCGGTTCGCAATAATACTTTTTTTTCATTTCGGTCATATGGGAATAATAGTACTTATATAATAAAAATACGAGTTTAAACGTTTTGTTCCAATTATCCCTTTTATTTTAATCCTCTCTCTCTCTCTATCTCTTCCGCTCAAAACGACGAAATCTTTCCCTCCACATTACGAAAACTTGAATGTTGTAAGAGTTTCAGAAATGCCAGATTTCAGATCAAATCACGGTGGGATTCTCAAATCGTTTCAAATACAGGTGAAATTCAATTTACAGTTTGAATTTTAGAAATAATTTCGCTTTAATTGTTTTTTAGGAATAAATTCTATCATGATATATAATAATTCATGTTTTTTAGGTCTTAATTGTATGAAATTTGAGCTTTAATTTTGATTTTTATGAATAATTTGTTGATATTTATGTGAATTCATCAGCTTAGTTTGTGGTGGATTGAGCTTGTGTGATGTATTTGTAGGGGTGGAGGGGTTTGTATGATGAGGAGCACATGGCGAGATGAACAACATCCATCCTTCATCCATTTCATTGTTCGTTTCTTCGAGAAAACGCATTCCGGCTTAACTTCGTCAACATCAATCCTGTAAGTTTACTCTCTGCGAAGTTGCGCGTTTTTTGGCTTGTCACTAAAGCCTGTCAAATTGTGATTGTAGGATTTCATTTTCAACTGTGGGGGGCTTTCAGTAGCATTTGTTTTTGTGACGAATTGGGACTGCAGCATTAGTACACCAATCTTTAGCAGGTAGTTTTGCCGCTGTTGTTATTTCGATTGCTTAGCTTAATTTAATTTAATTTAATTTAATTATATTGCTCAGAGTGCATAAGCTGAAGGACAGTTTGGGCATCTCTATGTCGTTGTCACCCTCACAAATAGAGAGCAAAATGAATCATTCGTTCGCTCTTATTTCAAGTATGTATTCTGAAACTGTTTTCCCAATGGATACATGGCTTTACGTGTCTTGAGGATAGTGATGTTTTGATGTTTTCGTTTTTTTGTTGGTTAAGGCACGGAATGACACTTGGTAGGCCGATATTTGTCCCAGTTCAGGATTTAGAGATGGGATTTGAAAAGATCGTGAGGATTGCCCATGCTCGTGGAGGTAGGAATTTATCACAGATATATTTGAAAAAGACGCAATAATGGCATTTGAAATCTTATTTTCTGATCTCTCTATATCTAGCTGCTAACACTCAAATACGACACTTTCTTAAAAAACGTATTTTCTTAAAGTATAATTTTTCGACAAAAATAAAACATTTCAAAGGTTTGTGGAAGAAATCATTTAAAATGTGGGGTTTTTTGCTATAAGTTTTCATCACATTCGAAGTTTTCTATCAAAAGTGCAACCAGAAAACTTTATTTCCACTGCCACATAGGTCCGTTTTAACAAGTTTAAAGTTGGGTTTTCTATGAAAATAAACTTTAGGCACTTTTTAAAGATTTTTCTAAGGCTTACCCTTGCTATTCGGCGCTCAGAATTGCTCATCTGAAAAAACTAATCCTTACTGCAGTGTGTAAGCAGCAAGATGCAATCTCCAAGTTGAGGATTGAGGTTGGACGCATTTATCGCATTTTCTGCACGTATTAATAAGGATAACATTGCATCTGAAACTGTAATTTATGCTTCTTAAGAGGGAGCATTCGGTGCAGGGGATGGATGTTTTCCTCAGAGTCCTCACTTCCATACCTGGGATCGACAATCACGATGCAAATGCGGTAAATTTTTTATCATGTTGCAACGTACTTATTATATACTTGTATCTTTGATTCATCTCTACACATGGAACCTGAGGTAGTCTTGATAAGATAATTGTTTTCATACCATTACGGGTTCAAAACCTCAACTTGGGCCTCATCTAGATCATGTCCTTGATCATTATTCTACATTATCAGCGAACTGTAACCTATGGACATACTAAATTCATTTGGGAGTATTAATAACCGATGGTGGTAAACCATCCTAAAGTGAAAATATTGTGGAAGTTAGGTTTTGTAAAAACTGAGTACCTCACACTATGACATACCAACTGTTTCTTATGTGACCAGATGTATATCAAGAAAGCAAGCTTCCTGAATGGCTCACCAATCGTTTGTGTGTGTGTGTGTGTGATGATGGGAGTATTATAATAAGCTAACCAGCTATTCTAAGGAAATTAAAAAATATATTTCAAAAACTGCTATCATTTGTGATAATCTGTACAGCAGTTTGTGATTCTAGGGGTGAAGGGACAGGGTTGACCGTTGGTGTTTTTTATAAGAGGATGAGCTAGTTGCATGTTTACAAGTAAGTTCTCCTTCCGCTGGTAAAGCTATGGCATCTGGATATTCAAAATGTTTGTTTTTCCCCTGTCCTGGTGATACAGTGCAACACCAATATCTATATATTATGACTAATTTATGGATAATTAATGCAAGTTTCGAATTATTTTCTGTATATTACTTTGGTTAGTTTTGTCTTTATTCGTAACAAATGTATAAGATTTGTGTTTGAGAGAATCTTACCACCAAGCTTGGTAGTAAAGAGTTCCATCATTTTGTGGTTTAGAACTAAATATGATACACGCTGTAATGCTACAAGACAGTGATGCATGGTTGTCGAATAAAGACATATATTGTTGCATTATATTTAAATAAAGGATGAGATAGTTATATCTGTGTCCATGTCCTAGACTTTGGAAAAGTAGAGGAATCCTTCCCAGTTCCATGTATTGGTAAGTACTAATTAGGCACCCACAACTGCAGGCTGCTGCAACAGCCGTATACTTGGAACAGAAACCTTAAAAAGAACAGGTTTTTTCTAACCGCAAAAGATATCTGTCAAGCAGTAAGTTAAAAGTCCCTAGTGGTGGTTAGTTGTCGAACTGGTGAGCTTATTATGAATTTCAAACTTCATTGCACTTGTATACAGCATTTTCTGATAACAATCTGATATTGGTGCATTTATAAAATTTGGTTGCTATACTGGTCTGTAAAGATGAACTTTTATCTACTTATGAGGTTTGCCTGAAGTTCCTCAGGGATTAATACTACCTTAGCTGTCTTTTTTGTTCCTTAGTCAAGCAATCGGATCTATTGAAGCAATATCCAGAGCATCAAAAGAACATATTTTGGAGAAGACAGACCTTTCAGGAGAGAAGGCAGAGATTATTACAATTTTTCAGAGACCCGGAGTACTATCTCGGCCCCAAAATTATTGATCTGACAATGGGTGAGGAATCTTGTATTCATTCAGTGCTTAAGGAAATGCCATATCTTATCACCTTTTTACTTTACATTGTTTTTGTTTAAGAACTTTCTTTTGTTTATGTTTTGGTATTTGACTGAAGTAGTAATTGGGATTTCAAGCATGAATAATATGAGCGAACTAGTATTACAATCAAATGTATATTAAGGCAAAATTTATAGTTCACAACTAGTTTTAATCTTGGCTGCATTATATGCTTACAAAATATATGGCAACAGTTACTTAGGAACAAATTTTTCTTTAATCTCTGCATAGCTGCTCTTAAATTATTTGAGTTCAACATAAGTCTAAACCTGATTGATCTCTCTTCTCTCACTAGAGCAGCTTATCAAAAGATTGTTCAATCGAACAATCCTAACCCTATAAATAAACACTAAGACTGGTCTGAAGAGTAAAAATTGCTGTCAATAAATTGAAGAATGCCGAATTCACAAACTTCTTATTTGAATCTTTTTTGAAAAAAAATTCATTAGGATAGAATCTAGGGAAAGAGATTTTAGATAGGTAACCTAGAGATGAAATTTCGCTGGTAGAATTTAAAGAGATTATCTAGAGAGAATATCGGTTGAGAAACTGGGGTTGAGAAATTTTTTAAAGACAAAGCATGGCGTAGGCTATGTAGTTAGAAATCAAGATGTATAATGGTTTCTGCAACGTATGTATGGGTCTTTTGAAGCATGTATGTTATCGTTCTTTATAAGCAAGTTATTTTGCAGTGACTGAAGAAAAATACATTTAGGAGGTCGCTATACTTGAATGGTGTCTAGTATTTTGTGCCAGTGTAATACTCTTGAGGGATCATATAGCAACAATTTTCAGCAATGAACAATGCAGCAGAAGAGCCTGCAAACAACAGTGATATGACACTTAACTTCACAAAAATCTTCGAGACGATTCTTGAAAAGGATTCAAATATGTTCTCAACTTTTTGCTGCTTCATCAGTTAAGTAGCAGTAATGACGACAGAGTTGAAAAGAGTTTCTCCCATCAACCTACAGAACTTTGTAAGTTGATTTCTAGTTAGTTACTTTATACAAGGGTTCTAAATGAGACTCCGACGTCCTAGCGTGTAGACATTACCACTACTTTTTTAGGCGTTTATGTTCGTGCCTAAAACTACAATTTTTCACATAATAGAATCCCCCCACAATAGGGCTCGTGCAATAGCCCGCAAACCACACGAACCGGGCAAGCTGACACAAGACCGACAATCCTACCAACCTCAAAGGCTCAACCCTGTCAGTGGTATGTTTGTTTCACACCATCAACCACCCCTGATTTCAACCTCAGTATAAATAAAAACTTACAGAGATCCAAAGCCCGCTTTATCTAAAAATTTGTCCCAAAAGCCAGCCCATAAGCAGTAGGGTGACTTCGCCACCGTGGTATCTGAGCCATCTGTCTAGGCAATCTATTCCCGGCCAGATCCTCTAGGCTCGTGCAATAGCCACAAACACATGAACCAAGCAAGCCATCGACAGAAGACTGACGTTCTACCAAGCTCAAACCCCGCCACTGTTGAGATTTGAACCCTTGTCATCCTAGTTTGTTTTCACCCATCAAGGCATCAACCACCCGTGATTTCAACCTCCGTATAAATAAAAACTTACTGAGAACCAAGCCCAGCTTTATCTAAAATTTGTCCCAAACGCCAGCTCTTACTGGGTAACTTGCCATCTCACAGCAATAGGGTGATTTTGCAACATGGCACCCAATTTCTGAAACAAACTCACTCTAATGGTTGATTCAAGACCCTCTCAGATTAACATGCGTCACAAGTTTCAATGGTTTACGATGCGTGATTTTATTTATTTATTTTTAACCGCGCTGTATTATTACAAAATAGTTGTGGTAGTGAGTTATCACAAAACTTGGAACCAATTGCCTAGTTCATCGAATGAACCTCGTCAGGTGACTAATAGTTGAGGAAGATTACGTTACTTATCGGCAGTCCCGGCTGCGTTACTAGTTTCATACTTGGGATAGTACTATGTTTCATTTGGGATCCTACGATTGCTATGACTTAAAATTCGGTCCGTCGAAGATTCATATTGTGAGAATCAGTTGGGGAGGATTGGAAGATTGGATTCGTCCGACTCTGCAATCCCTCAAATACCTCTCTCGGTTCTCACTCCGTGATCGCGGTTTGTAAACTGTCTGGCGATCTTTCCCCAGCGGGGAAGATATCAGCCACCGCGGAGTGGCACCTCGGTACTATTACTAGGGGTTGGGAAGTTGATATTAGGCCTTGTTTTCGGAAACTCGTTTGTGATGATATTGGGGGAGTTTCCAATTGAGATATTGGGAGTACTTTTATTGTTCTCTGGGATTGAATTGGCGATGGCCGCGAGGGATATGGGGAGCAAAGAGGAGTCTTTTTTATGTTGATTTGTGCGCGGTTTCTTTAACAGGGTCAAGTGCTGCTTTAGGATTTGGGTGTGGGATCTGGTGTTTTTGGTTGTGAAGTTGAGAAAGATGGATTGCTCTCTAGGGGTTGGGGATGTAAATCTAGTGAGAAGACCCAAAGCTAAATTGAAACCCTTGAAGCAGATCTTTTCGTTGATCCAATTTCAGCATTTCCACCAAGATTGTAGTACTTATTGTTTTCTATAATTTTAGACCATTAGACCATTAGACCATCTCTGTGCATAGGAGCTATTTGCTAAGTGGTGCTAATGTCAATATGCTAATAGTGCAATATCTTTCCTCATATTAGTCGTTCCCATCTTGATCGAAGAAGCGAGGAGCACTTTCAAAAAATATTGATCCGTCCCATTGTAATCGAAGTTGCATTTTTTTCTTTCTTTTTGGAGTGTAAAAAGGACTATTCTCCATTTTATTGGGCAAAGAAAAATAAAAATAAATAACTCGAGAAACTTGAAGAATAGTCTACAGGAGAGGGTTAGGTATCTGGGTTCTTCATGGTAGGATTGTCAATGGACCAGATTGGACTAGGATTTGCTATAATTCTAGTTTCGATCTGTTAGGAGAATACCCTAAGTCCTAACCCGATATGAATCTTATAGGACCATTAAACTGTGGATCATACCCGGTCCGTTAGTAATTTGGTTAATCCTAACGCGGTCTGAACCAATCCTTAACTAAAAAAGACGTTTCTAAGCAGTGAAATCTTAAAAGAATCGTTATATGAAAATCAATTTTTTTACGAACATTCGTTCTAAGCAAACCTAAACCTCAGTTCACACTTAAATATTTCTTCTTTGGCTTTTATGGCGTTGCAAAGAAACAAAGAGAAGAAAAAAAATCCCTTTGGTTTAAGAAGAGAAAAAAAAAACTCAATTTTGGGCCATGGGTTACTATTAGAGACAAATTAACCTTATTTATTAAAATAATTATATATTGACACCCGTAAAATGTACCTTAACGGATCAAATCTTTAGCTGATCGATTGAGGTGGATCCTTTCCAATCCGTTAGCTTATAGGACTGAACCTTAACAGACTGGGTTTCCTTATGGATCTAAAAACTAGTTCTAAACCTTTATTAACAGATCGGATTGGACCAAATTACGGATTTAGTCCTTACCACCGGTAGCCTAGTTTGGCATGCCAGTACCACGATGCCATGCACCCTGATCCAGATTCTTGTACAAAAAATGATCTATGTGACGTCTTTACTTATCAAAGTTGACAAATATGGCTTCAAGCTCTCAAATGGATAATCAGGCATCAGGGCTGGCTTGAGGTTTATAGGGCCCAAGGAGGTCCAAAAATGAGTACTCCGAGGGAAATTAACAAAAGTAGGAATTGAACCTCGGCCTTAAGATTTAGTCTAGACACCTCTAACCATTAGCTATCCTATATAATTATAAAAAATAGGGGCCTTTTTGTATACACTGTTTTGGGTAAAATTTTAGGACCCATAGGGATCGCCGCTCTTGCGCCTATAGCCAGGGTCAGGCCTGTCGGGCATGATAGTTTTCCATCATCGAACTCTCGAAATATATTCTTTTACGACAACGTGTGACGACTCGACTACAAAATTAAAAAAATCGAGTTTATGATTGAATGCTTACACATTCCCCCGTTGCAGAGCAGCCCCGCTATTCTTACCATAAGGCCATTTAGGTGGCGTGGCGCCTTAGTCTCCCTGAAATTAAAGGCCCTACAAATTTACTATGTAAGGATTAAATAAAATGGGGTTAATATATTACCGTTAATACATTAACAATTTTTATTTTTGGATGATGGGCATATTTTACCTAGTTTTTTTCTAACTTGATAAGTATTCACTTGTAAATTTCAAGTACCTTAAATTCTAAGGTAAACCATAAATCGATTTGGCAAACTGCAAGATACAATGATTATTGAATGTTGATTACAATTTTTTACATCCCATAAAACATAATATAAGATGGGAAACGCTCACTTGTTCATATGAAACGGCTCCCAATTTGTCTCTTTGGCAAGAGATGGATGCTTATGTTATCAAAAAATTATTGTATACTTATTTACATGTAATTTGGTGGTTCCTTACGCTTAAAAGTGATAACTTGTATATTCGTTTACTCTAGCTAACTTATTCTTTGCTCTTTACCATTTCAAATTGCTCGAGTAAAAATTGTCTTTACGTAAATTTAGAGTATCGTTTTATTGGCTTGAACCTGGATCTAGAAAGGCATTCTCAAGGCTCGAAACAGTTTTTGGCCAGACCTCTGTTGGCACATTGGCAATAGAGAAAGCGTGGATTTTGGCTTGAACCTTGGATACCTGACATTCGTTTGGTTGTCCGGCTGGCCCAGTTCCGTTCAATTGCTCTTGCATTCGGGTGACGGACCTCATTAACCTCAATTGTGTACCTGGAATGAGGCTCATCCAATCCATTTTCCATCAGGATATTGCCGACCTCATCATGAGTTTACCGCTCAGCAGAGCCCCCCGCACTGGACATCCTTCGATGGAACCGGAAGAGAATGGAATTCTCACAGTGAAGTCGGCGCACAACTCCTCCATCCTTGCCTCAATAAGGAAGATGCAGGACCAACACTAGTAATCAAGATGAGTCTTCATGGGAACACATTTGGATGTTGGCAGTGCCTCCTGTATGCAGCTCTTCCTTTGGAAAGCTATACAAATGGGATCCTAACTAAATACAATCTGTGGCATGGTAATGGTGACTGAGATCCGATTTGCCCGCGATGTGGCGTTGAAAATGAAACCACTTCTTACACCCTTTTCTTCTGCTATGAAAACCATGAGTTCTGGTACAAATCCACCCTGGCCCTGGATTTTCGAAGCTGCCTTACACTGACTCGGTGCGCAAGATGTTGGATTTTTTTCAAAATCCTTTGTTAGGCCTTGGGCTTGAGCTTGAGCTTGGGTATGGGATTGGGCCTCATTAAAAACTTGGTCTTTCTTCTTATGCACTCAACGACTATTATTCAGGAGACAACTTCTTCACGAACACTACTCCATCAAACTAAATAGGAAAAGAGCCGTTGTCTCTTCATATATAAACCTTCCCTTTCACCACCGAAAGCACATAACAAAATTAAATACTGTTCATCGTCTCCTCTATTTCTCTCTCTATACGGTTTAAACTTTGAGGTGCAAAACCTTTGATCTTTTTACGTAGACTTCCCCTGAGTGAAGCTGTTGTATACTTATGCTCGTTGTATCTTAGAGAGTACGTGAGATACTCTTTAAAGAGAGTGAGACCCACGCTTCGGGCTACTCCGACTAATTCTTGCGCTTGTTGTTACCCTGTTCAGTTCATATTGATGTTGTAATCAAGATTCAATTGTCTGTAATTGAGTTTCATATATTGCTGCGCTGCTCTTCTTAGTTGCTGCTGCTTGTTGCTCTGAAACTGTTTGATCGAGGAACTAGCTGCTGCCTTTGTTCATGAGTTTGATTGCTGCCGTTTCTGACTTCAGCTGCTGTTGTTGTACTTGTTTTGCTGTTCCAAACATAGTTCTTCTTGATGATACAAAAAAAACTACTCCTTGCTGTGTAATACTTGTTACTTGCTACTGCTGCTGTTGTTTCTGAACGGAGTGATACTAGTCGCTGTTTTGTTTCCAGCCAGTTATATTTGCTGTAGTTTTTTACCGGTTCCGAGTACTGTTTCTGCAACAAATACACTTTGGAAAGCTATTTACAGGTTCTTAAGATTTTCTTTTAACACAACACCATCCAGCAATGCCTTCAGCTCCAAGGAGGCAAAACGCCATTTCTCTCCTTCTGGAGCATCCTCAGTTCCATCATGTATATCATTTGGATCAGTAGGAATGAGCTCATCTTCGAGCATAAGCGGCAGAATCCTGAAGAAGCGCTGAAGAGAGCTCACAACCCTTATCGACCAATCAGAATTGCTACCCCCGCCCCAAGCCTCTCCGGCTCCCTCCTAGGGCCAGCGCAGGCTGGCATGTTGTCAATGTTGACGCCTCCTGGACTAATAAAGATAGGCCAGGTGGAACGGTTTTTTTTATTAAATCTCATTTGTACAATATTTAAGTGCAGGATACGATTCATTTCGAGCATCTGACCCTGAAGAAGCTGAGGCGATCTCAGTGATCCGAGGGATGGAGGCAGCTAGCAGCTTGGGGCTCGATAGAGTCCTTATTTTGACCGACTGCCAGCGCCTGGTGAGTGCGTTTCGAGCTAGACCGGAGGATCTTTCTTGGGGGGCCCTCACTGTGGCCCTTGATATCGGAGCTCTTGCGGACAGTTTTCAGGGATTTTCTTTGGACTTTGTAGATAGGCATGTAACTTTTTTTGCACATTTTCTTGCAGCCAGGGGCGCACTCTCCCCTCTTTTATTTGCCTTGATCCCTCTGAGGCAGGCCATTTGTAAACTCTGTTATCCCAGCCACTAGGCCGGTTTCTTTTTATATATTTCTTGTTTGCTTAAAAAAAAAGTATCGATTTTATTCCCGGAATACTATATATATATATATATGACATACAAAAATTATCCAGAAGATACTGTACATTTAAAAAAGCCCAATTTTTGTGAGTGGCCTTCCTCCCACGGAATAGCAGTTTGCCCTTTTCGCCCATAAGCTTCGCAACGCGGCCCAAGTTTAAAAATCCCAAAATTGATATTTCTGAATAACTTGCCTTTCCAGGTTAAATACGTCTTTCTAAAGATATCAGACTTTGTGAGTTTAGTTTCAAAGTTGTTGTGAGGTCAACAAACAGCCAGGAGACACGTGGAGTAGGTTTATTTGTTGATGACAGCATAATAACTAGCCGTTACAACACCAACCACTTGATTACGTGGCAACTAAAATTTAAAAAACAACAAGATTCGACCGTTGCACCTAACTAAACACTTTCATTTACCTCCTACTATCTTTGAACTCAACTCAGTTCTCTTTACTTCTGCGATCGTGTAAAGTAGATCGGGATCATCAATGGCGACAATATTAGCGTTTTACGGACGAAGAAATTGGTTGTCGATGATGGCCTTGGGTACCCGAATCTTATGGGAAGCTAAGTCGAGATCCTCAGCTCAATCCTTACACTCATGGACCTCCTTTTACTTTTACTCCCTATGCTTTGCAGCATCAAGAGGTAAGATCAAAGTCTCGCCACTCTTAATTGTTCTTCTTTCTTTGGGTTGCGAAACATCATTGAATGATGATTGCCAATGTGACTAGAATTGAGTGTCCATCTAATATGAAGATGTACTGATGTTTAGCTTACTATTTACTACAACACAGAGTGATTAACTGCATCTCTGCGTGTTTGGAAAAAAGTGGGTGTAATGTAGATATCTTGATACCATAATTGTGATTATAGGATTTGATATGTTTTTGATATCGTGGGGTTTCATTAATTTGTAGACTTCAAGAGCAAGGATTTAGATCAATTGTTCCCAATTCTAGACCCTGAAGCAACTGTCTATAAAGCCTAAACTTTATGCTAGTCTTTTGGTGAAGCAGCTTAACCATCTTGGGTGAGCACTTTAAAGTCGATCTCTAAGCTCCAAA
The DNA here is from genome assembly GCA_014058105.1 of Kingdonia uniflora. NCBI lineage: Eukaryota > Viridiplantae > Streptophyta > Magnoliopsida > Ranunculales > Circaeasteraceae > Kingdonia > Kingdonia uniflora. Next base: position 18,663 of record JACGCM010001052.1, read on the forward strand.
GGCAAATCGATTAATTACTGAATGTTATTGACAGGCTTCTTGGACATTTTCAGGAATGCTGTTTCGACCCTGCGATCTTTCGGGTAGATTCATATGGCATGTTCTGTATTACCACGCGGATTCTGCTTCTCCTCTGCTTGGGATATTGATCACTGGTTTCCTTGCTCAAGTACTATACTTTGAAACTTCTTTAATAATAATGCAATTAATTTCAGTTTGGGATTTGCTTAGCTGTGTGTTTAGGGCTCCTAGACGAAAATGATTTACTTGGTGGACTCTGTTGTGTACCTGTGTGTATTCCGTTTCTCATTGTTTAGAGTTTTAAAACGATTTTCTTGTGTTTGGGGAGTACAGGAGGAGGGCTAAACTGTACCTAGTAATTTGAGGGTCTGCACAGTGGCAATATGCAAGAGAAAGCATAATAAGCTGAGTTTTTCTGTTCCATGGTGGGATTTTCAATTGGGTATCTCTGTAAACAACACAGTTTCTTCAATGTTTGACTTCGTCAATTCCTGATTCCGGAATAGAGCATTCTCTTGTTATTCCCGAAGGGGAGAATGAAGAACTGAATGATTCCCAAACGGTGAGTTCACATGTGTTCCCCCAACCTTTAAAAGAGGCGAGACGAAACTAGGCCTGCTCCTGCCGCGCGATTGTTTTGTCTCGAAGAGAACCATATGATCATCTACAGCTTTGAAGTCCTCGATCTCAATAGAAATTGAGGCCTCACTCTCCTGCAAAAGGTAACTAGAAGACCGTCTGATGCAGTTCTTCTTTATGTGTTTTTAGACGTAAAAGGTTAATATCTTCTTGTTTTAAACATCACAGCTTCAATGAAACCCTTGGGTGATGGCAATGAGTCACTCTTCAAGTCAAATCAGACACCTCGACCGAGTATCTCAAAAGAAAATGATAACCCGAATACCACCCATATCTGGCCATTGCCATGGCTAGAGATTCCCTAAGGCAGAAAGAAGAGATGCAACTGGAGATAGAAAAATTGAGGGAGTTGGATGGGCTTCAGCAGAAGAATGACACGGAAAGGATAGCTCTTCAAGACTTGGAGTTGTGTTATTAACGTAGGAGGAGGGCCGAGAAGTCACGGCGGCTGGCTGAGGCACAATCATCATATAAGCTCTCCTAAAAAGATGATTCGAGATGCGATGCCCAGTAAGATTCATTAAAAACCATATTATATATATAATCACTCATTTGTTAGTAATCTTTATGAGTAGTAACGTTTATGTTCTCGTTTCTATGTCACAGGAGTGTCCTTTATAAGGAGCAGCTTAACTGAACCAAACTGCAGCAAGTGCTCTCATGGCAAGACTTGAAGCACAAAAAAGCAATTTGCGATTCCTCTGAGCACAGAAAAAAAAAAAGTTTAAACATAGAGACGAGCTTGAGAAACAAATTAACCTTACTGGATCAAACCAGGAAGAGATTGAGAGTGGACCTCCTCAACTTGAAGAGAGAGACAATAATAACAGACTCCTCTATTTGCCAGCAATCACGCCAAAGATCAAGGGTCTTCACAAGAGACTATAGAGTTTATTTAGAGGAAGAACAAAAGGCATCTGAAGCCGGCATTTTCACCCACGGAATAAACACCCAAGATATAAAGGGACGAAACTTGCTTAGAAGTAACATCGTCCAGGACAATGGCAAAGAATGGCGTAAGCCTTGGATTTCACTCGGAATGAAACAGCAATCATGAACAAGCTTAAGAGACTAGAGATTCAAGAAGGAAAAAAGAAGGTTAAGAGCACTCCTGTTCAACTCTCCAAAGTCAGAAAGGGAGCAGGAAGATGAGAATATAGAATCTGCAAGGGAAGGGGAACGTAGAGAAGTGGCTCGAAATGCTTTTAGAAGATACTAACGAAGACTTCTCCAGAAACGCAGCCTTACAGGAGAACACCAATGAAGAGGAGACGAGCAGACTGATGAAATAATCGAAAACTCAACTCCAGAAACCCTCAGAAGTAGTAAGGATCTTGAAGTTTCCAACAATAAAGAAAAATACGGGACTTGCTCCCGTTTATGAAAAATCGATCCACCAAAGTTATCTGCCAAAGCTACGCAAGTCAGTATGCAGTGTTGGCAAAGGTGTTGGAAGTAAAAGTAAACGATTTGAAGCGAAGGAAAGAAGAGATAGGAGCGTAAAGGAGAATGGACTTGCAAGGTGTGAGAGCGCTAGGACGTTTAGGACAGCCCCCTATTCTCCTTCAGTGATACTGGGAATGAAAAAGAGAGTCGATTGTATGGGGAAGAAGCCCATGTTATTGGCTCCGACGAAGATCTTGATGAGAACAACTTCACCAGTCCATCAAAAAGCCGTGAAGATATGAGTCGTCCCCCCCCCCCCTGCATACATTCAAATATTTTTTTTTCGTTAAATTAGATTAGCCAAATTGGTTTCGAGTAAGTATTTACAGAACTTCTTGTTCTATGTTATTGAATTGTACGTAATAGATTGTTGGTTGTGTGTGATATAGAGAACATTAACTATATATTTTTTTACTACGATGATAGTCTAAGTCGACTGAAACCTATCCAGGGACAATCTATGATCAGTTCTCTCATTCCAGGTTTTGTATGTCCTTTGCCAGAACTCGGTCTCTTTCAAAGCTCGAAATGTCGAGTACAAACTACAGGCGAACACATCGATGAACCTATTTTGACAACTCAAATTCAACGTGCAGATACGGAACTGTATTGACAACCTGTATTGAGTATTGACAACACGTTCAACGTGCAGATACCGAACTGGGGTCTCCGGAATATCTCGTGAAGGGTCCAGTGTCTGTATAACATCGTTGACTGATGAATAATATGTCTTGGCGTATCGCTTTCGGCTGCCACATGTGCATGTGCCTAAGTGGACCGCCTGCCCGACCTGTCCACGATCTTGTGCTTAAGTGGACCGCCTGCCCAACCTGTCCACGATCGTGCAATGTGGTCCTATATCACATGTTTGGCGTCCGAAAATTATACGGCCAAAATATCGTTTATTTCTCAATGGATTAATAACAAGATGAACCCTAAGAGGGGTTAAACCACCCTAATTATCACATGATATAAAAGAAATTGAAATGGTAATAACAAAGAACTATTATGATTCATTTTGTTGCCGGTGGTGACGGTGTTGTTGTCACTGTGTTTGCGGGTATCGCTTGCCAAGCTGAAGCCGCAATGAGCGGCCGACTATGCCATCCAAGTGTCAAACACCCTTCTTTCTCCTCGACACAATACCCTTCGGCGAACACATGTCAACACCATCTCCTTGCTTAAACGCATTCGACCCAAGATGTAACGGGCTAAACCCGGCTTGTCCAAGCCGTTCCCTCCACTTAGCCAATGGTTCGTGTCGCTCTACTCGAGTCGAACCTTCGCAACACACAACATTACATATTTCCCTTTGTATGTAGAGCTCGGCCACGGCCTTTTCCGGTTGAAGCGCACAAGCCTCTAGTGAGTCGAACATAGTCGAGTAGTAGTACAACGCCTCCGTAAACCGGTCAAGGAACTCGGGTTGGTTGTGGTTCGCTTCTTGTTCAACTACGGTCACAATTTTCGGGTTTAAGCTCCGAATCCACCCTAATAACGATTCAATGGGTGGTAATCCACCGCGGCTCAAATTTGGGCTTGGGCTTGGGCCCGGATCCGACCCAAGTACGCGGTGGAGCTGCATTATCGAATTTACGGCCAAGGCTTCATTCTGATTAACTTGTAGCATCCACGGCTTCACGTCTTCTAGACACGAAGCCGCGACTCCTCGAAAAGTAAACCGGACGTTCACAGACCACGCCAACTCGGCGAGCCGTATCCCGATTTCTCTAAGCAAGTCGCGCCCGTCAGGCGACGGTGGGCCAATACCCGTTAACTGTAAAAACGGGGGCCCACCGGGCCGCAACGCCAGCGCTTGTATCAGCGCTGGCCATTGCAACCCTTGCATTAAACTAAAATCCACCACGTGGACGCAATCGTGACCTTCAAACGCCTCTAATATCGCCTGATTGGCCGTAAAATGCGCAAATTTTAAATACGGCGACGCCTCGTAAAAATTATGGTACAAGATCTCGTTCTCTAGCGCCGAGCCAGGTATGTACCCGGCTTGTGGCGCGTAGAGCCTCCGGCTTAGCGCGTCGATAAAATAGCCAGCGACCTTTCCGATACCACAGGTGGCATTGACACGTGTCATTAGGGTTTGCATATCTTCAATCAAGGATCCAGCCAATGATACGTCTCCACGTTGCACTGTCTCCGCACACGTCATCAGCAAATGCACCAACCTGATTCCCGAATCTTCCTCCATCTCTGCAACACCACCCGTGAACAACAACTGGTTCTGGTTCTGATCGTACGTGTTGTGATTCGTCCACGTGTCTGCCTCAGTGACCGTCGGATGATGATTATACGTGATGAAATCAGGAGGGTTGAGTTCGGATAGCATTGAGTCGACCCAGGATGCAAGATCGGACGGATTATAGTGAACCGAGTCGGAACCGATTTGAAGGATATTATCGTCATTTGAGTTGTTGTTTAACATGACTCTCTCCAACAGTTGCAAACGTTGAGCAACGTTATGAAGATCTGATGATCTCACCTTGTATCCAGCTTGAGCAAGTAATCCGTCGATCTCGGGATTCGTGTTCTTCGTTGATGTTGAATTGATACTACTACTACTACCACTACCGTCGGATGCAGTTAAATCGTACGGTCCCATCTTCTTCACTGGGTAGTTTCAGTGATCATATGCGGAAGTGCCGAGTCTGAATTCTAGAGATAGAGAGAGAGAGAAAAAAAAAGTAGTGCCGTTAGAGTGATTGAGTGAAAGAAAAAAGAGGATCTTTTTAGAGAGAGGTGAGATGGTGACATGAGGAGAAGGGTGACATGTAAACCTGAGGCAGGCTGCGACTGTCAAAGATGCGAGGAGGAGGTGTCTATCCTAGGGAATGCATATCTCTCCTACAAATGGATTGTAAATAACTTATCTCGAGGATCGTCGGGATATCGATGAAAATATGTTTACCTTAGTTACTTACTTAGGTTGTTAGAGTATCTACATCGGTGTCTTTGGAGGGGAACTATAGGTGAGAGCGCTACCACAAATGGAAACAATGTTGTGTGGTTCAAACTCAACCTCAATGGTAATGGTAGGACCTCGTAACCAATTTGAAAACAACCCTCCTAAAAATGTTAAGCATATCTTCTACTCAATCCCAATCTCCTATCTTCATATCCACATGATGGAGTGCTTTGGAGTACAACAGTAATTTTGAATCATTGTCTGATAAGATCTGAGCATCCACAGCAGCCTCCCTAAACTTAGTTTAAGGAGGCAATAAAGTTGAAAAATATAGACTCCTTAAATTTCTTTTCCTCTTATTTTTACATTCTCTTTCCCCATAAATGTTTCTCCTTATGGACGTTAAAAGTGAAAAGTGATTTTTCCTTTATTTTGTATACAAAATATTTTTTACAGCAGCCTCTCCATACTAGAGAGTACTTTTGAGGAGTTTCAACCCAACTTTGATGTTGTGGATGTCGCAGACTCCCTGCAAAAAGGGGCCACATCACACAATTAACTACCTAAACCACTTCAAATTAGTTATGTTTAAAAATAGGAGGCAAAAAATTATTCTTTTTTTTTAAACTTTAAACGTAATATAAAGTCCTACGTGGCTCACCAAAAAATTATTCTCTAGACTCCCATACTTATACTTGAGGAGAGAGAAAGAAAAAAATATGGATATGAAGCCTATAAAAACCATTTTATTACTTTTTGCCTCCTTAAACTGCTGTGGATGCTCACTCCATATTTAAAAAAGTTTGAAAATGAAAAAAAAAAACAAAAATAGAGTTCCACGTCACAATTTTGGAATAGTCTAGCTAAGTTTTTTTTTTGTTAGTTTTTAAATTTTGTAGCTCATGAGCTTGTTGCTCTTGGCTCCAGTCATTTTGAGTTGTATAATGTTAATACCTTTCCGGACTGGGTGTTACCCTCGGTCCAAACCATGTTATCTGCTTAAGGTGGTTTGTAATATATTGGGTGTTTGGAATAAAATAAAAACATATCTTGGAGCTCCTATGACAAGTAGGCATTGTTAGAGATGGTCTTATACTTGTTTTAAAGTCGTGAATCATTGCCGCTCTTGTGAATAAGGAGCAAGATATAATAAGAGTCTATTAGTAATTTAAACTTGGGAAAATGACTTGTATTGTAATTAGAAAAATACTGATTAGTTGAAATTATTTGCTGATGTTAATCGGAGGCCGACTTCAAACCAACTGATTTTGAACGTTAACGTCCTTTTTATACCCAGGATAGAGCTTATGTTTATCTTGATTACGACCTCCTAACGACCTTTAAATCTCTCAGAGAAATAATGAAATGACAATTCTATTTTTATAATTTCTAGTCACCATTGCTCTTATCAATTGATGCTTAACATCTTAAAAAAAAAAAAATCGATTTAGAAGTTTTTAATTTTTAGGGAACGGGATAATTATCTAGTCTGTTTCAATAGAGTGGTACCGATTTGAACTTTCAGGATCATAGGACCATCTGGTCTGTACCAAAGAAGAAAGAAAAGCAGATCTGATTGCATCATTAGCTGACCTGTTAACGTCTAAGGTACCATTGCTAATCTCTTAGTTTCCTAAACCATGTAAAATCAATTCACCCATCCTGAATTATATGAGTTCGACACGGCTTTATCTCAAATCTCATTAGGTCGGGCTATTATTATAGATGTTAAATCAAGAGACCCCAGGGTTGGGTTTTCATCAAGGGGTTCGAAATGTGGGTATAAAAAAATGAAGCTAAAAATATTTTAAATATGTCAGAGAAGAGACATGGTTGTCTCCTCTATCAAAATGAATAATAATAGTATCTCCTAAAGTACCTCACTCACTTGGTTAAAAAATATATAAAAAATCGAACTGAATGAGGTCCAAGTTCATCCAAAGAGTATTTCACTTGCTTTGTTTAACATGCGTTTAACTGTTGAGCGCCCGTTAATTTTTTCTTCTTCTTTCATCAGGCTCCTATTAGGTGCCTGATTTGAATTTTTTGTGAAAAAAAACAATTAGGAGCCAAATTATAAAACAAACATACGCCCAACACTTGGGCGCCCAATCACGATGTAAGAAAGCAAGGTTCAACCTTGTAAATTTGGACAGAGTCAAAATGATAGAGATTGACATACTTGTAAATTCAAAACCTTAGAAAAGAAGGGAGAGAAGTTAAAATATGCGAGAGTCCCGAGTGGGGTGAAAAAGAAAAATAGGGTGAGCTTCTTAGAATATGAGGTGTATTTTAAAATTTATCGTTCAAATATTACTAATTACACTAAACAATCATTTTATTATTATTTTTTTGGGGAAAAAAATCGCTGCATCAAGTTCCTAGCGTTCAACTGACCCTCCTGGAACACCCCTGGGCTCTGCCTGTGCCTGGTTACAAAACTCATAGGTTTGGTGTTTCCAGAGGATTCAACTGAGGAGGTCAACGGACAATGGTAATAACTCCCCACCGGATTTGAACTGAGGTCAATGGTCTATCTTAAGGGGAATATTCGGGTAAATCCAATATGCATCCCTCCTTAAGAATGAAAACAAAAAGAGTATTAAAAGGATAAGTATTCGACGGCATTTAAACTTAGAAGGGACGTCTAATAATACATTCAACAACAACATCATTGAAATGTGAAAGAGAGAAGGAATACTTTGGTAAGATCCTTCCAAGTTGGGCATATATAAATTAGTATTAAGCTTAGCTAATGACTCATTTTAATTTTAATAATCTAATCCAAGTTGTAAACCACTGATGTTAATGTCTTTCTCAATCAACTTAATAAACAAATTTATATCTTAATCTCTCTCTCAATACACAGGCAAACCATTGGATTATAGAGACTAAAAACATATTTATATCAGAAAGATAATATTATCAAGACCAAGTTGTAAACAACTTTATTTTTCAACTTGTAAACTACAGATATCTCTCTCTCTCAATGTTCATGGAGAGGAAACCTTGTCAGTGACATTCATGAATTAATATCATAATAATAATAAGTCAATTAAAGAGTAGGGGTCTTCCTAGGATTATACTATTCATGAATACCTAAGATGCTCAAGATCTACATTTCATGTGAGTTTATTTATTATACAATATATACTTGATATACTCATAGTTAGAAACATACTTCTATGAAGAAACTAAGTAATTATACAATATGTACAACAGACGATGCACGAAAAGGTCGAGGTATAATATTGTTAACTCAGTCAACAATTAGCTTAATTGGGTATATACTGGAATCGAAAGGGTTACGTTATAGATCAAATGGTTATGTTTTGGTTTTTTATTTATAGGTTTTCGATTCATCACTATCGAATGAAGAGTACATGTTTAATAATTAAGAAAAGATATGCTAAAATACTGAAAATTATTGAAGGACAGAACAAATAAAGAAAATTTATTCAGAAAAAACATTACAGATAATAGAAATTAAAAGATAATAACACCAATATGCTTCTGTATAGATTGGGAACTAATATTACCAGTAAGGGATCAAAAGTAAGTCAGAGGACAGGGTTCATTTGGTCTTATGTCATAAAACGATACCAGGGTAAATTACATATTTCATTACTGAATGAAACCCAGGAAAGATTTGAAACAGTTTGTATGTTTACAGGAAGGTTATGTGTGCTTCTTCTGATAATATGAAGGGAAGAAGCAGAAAGGGGACAGTCACAAAACCCTAAAAGCTTGAGGTCCCAACATATGATGGGGCATAGATATGGGTACTATATACCTTCAGAGCATTTAACTAATAACAGGGTGTAGTAGTAGGGATGCCTTGGAAGGAGAATCTCTTTGGGACCAGTGATTGCCTAAGGTAACATGTTGTGTTTCGAAGATAGAGTATATCAGCATATATGTGTGTGTTCGACCCGTTATTGTTGCTGACAATATTATGTTATTATGTTAGTAAAAGCTGTAAGCCAATATATGAGATTTATGGGCATCGGCAACTGCTTGTTCAAAACAGCAAGCTGTGCTCATTTCAGAAGAAGGAAAAAAAAATTCCTCTAGAGATGTGAAAACACAATTGACCTTTCTTTTGTTGTTGTTCGATGTTGTTGAGGTACATATCCTATGCTTATTATGTGTATATCAATGACACTGACAGAAAAGTGCGATACCTTTTTAATTTGAAATCACTAGAGTTGTCTATAAGTTTCTCTCCCTGACCAATGCTCATATGGAACGTTCCAGCACATAAACAAATAGTTCCAGATAATTGTGTTTACTTCTGCCTCAAAACTTCCTAATGTATTTACCACTAGATGCCTCCTAATAGATGAGATGTAAACAGTCCATTTTCATCAGCAGCGGAGAGGACGTTAGAATGTAGAAACTTACCTACTAGAGAACAAACCCAATTGCCAACATCCTCAGGCCAACGCATGGAATAAATTGGCCTACACGGGCTATAATATACCAGTCTCTCCAAAATTCATAAGCAAGAGGGAAGGACGAAGTAGGAATGCATGTGTTCCTCTTATATTGAAGCTCTGCCCACTATGATTAAACCCCCACCTCTTTTGCATATTTTATTTTTCGAGGTTCATCTGATTGCCAGTACTTTTCACCCCATTGAACTGTCTACCATCACTATGACCACCTAAATCTTGCATAATCGTTTACTGACTTAAGCATCAGAGTTCCAACCTAAAATAAGACTGCAGATGATGACAAAGTTCCGCCAGACTCCGAAGGATAAAAATCCCGTGTTGATTAGGAATTGTTGTTCACTATGACATACCTACAATCACAATATCCATCCTCAAACCATTAGGTAAGCACCATACTTATCTAGCGCAAATCCCTCCAATTCAGTTGTGGAGTGAATGTTTAGAACTCTAAAGTTTCTATTCCACAGATTTGGAATTTTATATCCCATACGAAACATGACGAAAAGAATTAAAGATCTCATTCGTTACCTTTTTGATGTCTTGTGAGAGTTGATGATGATAAACAAAGCATAATGAGGGCTTTAACAGGAGCGTGCTCCCTTTGTCATCTTCATATCTCATAAGGCGAATAATGAAACAGTAAACATTTGTGCCAAGGTTCGTGCCAGATACAAAATCGCATGGCCGCGGAATAAAGACATCAGGGTTGTTACGAGTCACCCAAAATCTCACTGCTACGATCAGTTGCCAAGGGATATATGTTATGTGTTACCTTCTTTTAAAGAAGATAATGTGTTAAGGGGGGGCTTGCATAACCACAGTTTCCTTCTCAAAAAAAAAACAAAAAACGATGGATGTGTTAAGGAAAAATGCAAAGGTGTAGAGCAAAATTTATGTTCGTATTATTTCAACAGAGGCAGTAGCAGTAGCAGTATGGTAACTTAATACATTTATTATATCTGGTTAAACCCATTTATGCCTTTTATAAGGGGTAAAAAACAATAGCAGAGGTTAGAGTACCTGTTTTCCGTGTTTTTGCCATTTGCAAGAGAGGCCAGATAAAGAAGTAATCTGTAGACAGTATCATACAACAATACAATGTTGACTTTTACATTCAGTAGCTCCCTTGTACTGAATAATAGCGACGTAGCACTTTGGGTCGGCCGATTGTCCCCTTAAATTTTAAGGCACACTATGTATTGTACCTCGCAAATCATTGGTCTCTTTCTCTTTATATGTTGAACGCCGCTTTAGTTTTTCAAGGTTGAAGCCAATAGCACATTATATCCTGATTCGAAGTTTATATTTCTAGACCTTTAATACGATTTAACTTCTTCCAGTTTTCTTACTTGCTATTTTTTACCCCAGTATCCCTCATCCCCACAGGAGCATATTCCATCCTTGAATTGGTGAAATCGTTCGGTATCTCTTACAGTTATTTCCCGTCGAACAATCTTAGAGATGAACTTCACTGTATTATGACAGTTTCCACACATATAGAGGTTTTTGGTTACCCGAATAGGCATCCCAGGTACAGTATTAATCAGTCCGAACGCGATGGCCAACCTCTCACTGTGTCCACAAAATATCTCGGCTTTTGATGCCTCAATTATATCTACAAAGCTATAAGTATGTTTTTCGAACCCCACTGTTTCCATCCTCTCATAAAAACCATCAAGAATGGCATTTATCTCCTTTATCTGTGGATGAGTTTCATCTCCACTGAGGAAAGCGTGGACTCCTCCCTTAACTTCGACCCAACTACAACCAGGATCCGCAGTTAGCCCCCTTTCCCTCATCAACTTTCTTACTCTTGCAACTTCATCCCATTGACCACTGTTTGCATATAGGTTGGAAAGAAGAACATAATAGCCCACACTCTGGGAATCCTTTTCTAAGACAGCTCGAGCTGCGATTTCTCCAAGCTTAACTTGCTGATGGATCCTACACGCATTTAACAAGGCGCCCCAGACAGGAGCATCTGGCTCTAGTGGCATCTTTTCTATAAATTCGTGAGCTTCCTCCAAACGCCCTGCACGACCAAGTAAATCCACTAAACAAGCATAATGTTTGAGATTTGGAGTGATGGAATACTTTTCTTCCATGCTATTAAAATAATCTAACCCCTCACTCACCATCCCGGATCTACCACATGCACATAAGATAGAAACGAATGTGATTTCATCGGGATTTACACTTGCATCTATCATTCGTTGAAATAGCTCAATAGCTAATACTCCCTGCCCTTGTCGCGCATGGCCGGTTAGCACGATATTCCAAGAAGTAACATCCTTGTCATTGTGTGTATTAAACAAAGAACATGCAGATTGCATCCTCCCATATCTTGCATACATGTCCATAAGTGCATTGGGTAGAAACCTCTCAAACCTTAATCCACTCCTTAGTGCATGGGCATGGATCTCTTTTCCACACATCAATGCACCTACTCTAGCACAAGCAGAGAGTGCAGCAACTAAGGTAACTAAATTGGGTTTTGGACTAGACCTCATTTGCCGAAACAAAGTCAAAGCTTCAAAACTGCGATTGTTAAGCCGTAATCCTGAAATTATCATGGTCCAAGATATAACATTCTTATCAGGTATCTGTCTAAAGACCTTCAAGGCCTTATCCATACACCCACACTTGGAATACATTTCTATAAGGTTGTTTCCAACTAAAGGGTATGTTATATGCCCTGTCCGATTAGCAAACTCGTGAATCTGAATACCTGTATCAAGAAGTCCTAAACAAGCACAAGCAGAAAGAACAGTAGCGATTGCGACCTCGTCAGGCATCACACCTTCCAACTGCATTCGCGTATATGCTTCCACAGATTTAACAGGTAAGTCATTCTTCTCATAACCCGAAATCAAAGATGTCCAAGACACAACATCCTTAAATCCCATCCTATCAAACAATTTTTCCGCGTCTACCAAACGACCAACACTACAGTACATTTGAATCAATGAGTTAATCACTGAAACTTCAACCACAAATTCCGACTTAATCACATAACCATGTATTTGCTTCCCTAGTTTTTCATTACCAACAAGCTCAGAAGCTGAAATTACACTAGTGAGGGTCATCAAATCTGGATCAATACAACAATTCCTCATCATATAAAACAACTCCAGTCCTTCCAAAAACTCCCAATTCTCAAAACACCCCGAAATCATCGCATTCCAAGATATTCGATCTCTTCTAGTCATTACGTCAAACACTCTCCTTCCACTATAAACATCCCCAGACTTTGCATACATAGTGATCAAAGCATTATTTACATCGACATCCGATTCAAACCCAAACCTAATAACATGAGCATGAACCTCCCTCCCCCTATCCAAATCCGGAACACCGCCACAAGTCCTCAAAACACAAGGAAACGTATAAATATCAGGTTTAATCCCAACCCACAACATCCTATGATACAAATTCAACGCCTCATCGAAAAAACCTGCCTTCGCATACCCACCCACCATAACATTCCAAGAAAACAAATCCCTTTCTTCCATTTTCCCAAACACAAACCACGCATCCAATAACTTACCAAACCTCACTAACATACTCAACAACGCATTCCCTAATCGAATACTAAAAAGGGTAATCGAATTAGAACTCACCGCGTAAACCCGAACTCCTTCGGGTACTACCCGTTTCCACTCGCATAGCCTAATCAAGCAAATGTAGGTTTCTTCCGCAACAGGGACATGGTGTTCCACCATGTAATCTAGGTGTTTTAGAGCTTGTTCTAGGTTCCCTTGAAGACATAGTTTGGTTGTATCAGAGTTTATGTTTGATGTGTTAATAGAGTCTGGGTCGATTGCAGAGAGGTTTCTGGTTCGTTTGAGAGAGATTTGGAGGTTTGTTGGGTTTAAAGAGAAGTTTTTTAGGGTTTTGGGTCTTTGGGGTTTGGAGCATTGAGGGTTTTGGAGAGCAATTGTGTGGGTTTTAGCTGAAACCGCCATTTTTAAGGGTTTTGGGCGGGGGTTTAACGGTCGAGACTTTGAAGATAAAACCTCTTTGGTTTGAGGAGAAGATCTTTAGTGAATACCAACTTTGACCATCTCCAGCAGAAGAGCAGTTTTGGTATACTAAAGTAAATTTAGTATACCAAAATGTCCGGTGGGATCGATCCGGCGCCGATCGGGGTACGTATCGGTGCCTGTTTCGTTTGTGGAGGGCCAGACAAAATGGATCATCAGCAGTGCCTATGGACGTGCATTCTACTTGCAACCTTTTCTTGTGGCGATCTCACGACTGGTCCCCTACAGAAAGATGTTTTAAAATGGATTAGGATGAGGTTGTTGAGATGGGGGTATGCCAGCATTGGTTTAGGTCCTACTTTTGAAGAGCTATTTAGATTCGGGTCAAAAGAGGTATTTTATTTTTATTCACTTGAGGTATCCGGGCCACTGGCCAGACCGTCAATTTTAGACTAGATTCTCTAGGGCCCGTGCAGTGCAAAAAGAGGCACTTTAGAGTACCTAGAATCTTTTAGTTATTCCGATTTCACCTCGATCCCGCAAAAGCCGAAATTTGGGATTCGAACTTAGTTTTCACACCAAAATATCCCGAACACTAAACAATAATTAATAATCAATAAAAAAGAAGATAAGATTTAACGTGGAAATCTTTAAATAGGTAAAAACCACAACATCTTGAGAGGATTTGAAATGAAGAGTATTATTGATCTTGGGACTACAAATTACAACAAATATTCTGAGTAGTATTACTTAGATATTCTAAATAAAAAAGCTGTCTTTTATTTGTTTTTTTCTGCTCTTATTTATAGGTCTTATATTATGACCGTTTAATGACCATTATGAACGTTACAAAAATAGTTATAAGACATCTTCGTAAGAGCATATGCAGCAGTTGGAGGGTGGATTTGCCCAAATCCACCCCAATCCACCCCACAATAGTTAAGTCCAAAATCAAGGTGGATATTAGCCTACACAGTTCTGAACTGCGTGACATAACCTAAGTCCCATATTAAGCCACGTCTCAACATCTGGAACGTTCAATCCCCACGCGCAGTTCTCAACTATGTGGCAAACACACTACGCGTAATTCTAAAGTGCGAGGTAGGGAGCCACTTAAAGGTTGACAAGTGTCGTCATTCTATTGGGTTAAAGGCTACATGCAGTTCTGAACTGCGCGAGATCAATCCACCAAAAATCTACCTAGAGGGTGGAGAGACTACCCTCAAGGTGGGTTTGAGGTGGCCACGTCAGCTCTTCCACCTAGGTGTTCTGGGGTGGATTTGTGTTTTAGAGGGTGAATTTCTTAATCTACCTCGACACGTCATAATCGACCTAGCTGTTGCAGGTGCTCTAACGGTTGTATTACGACATTAATAGAAACAAGAGAGAATAAAACAATGATCTTTATTATCTTCCAATCTCAGACTATAATTGTTTATATACAATGGTTAGTTGAATGTAACTAACTTCTGTAATCAGTTGTAACCAGAAGCTGTTATTACAGTTATGAGCAGTTAGACTTCACTATGGTTATTACACCCCCTCAAGATGAAGGGAGAACAGATGACTAAAAGCTTGGATTGAAGTATTTGAAATATGTGATTGGAGAGGCCCTTTGTGAAGATATCTGCAACTTGGTCTTGGGTGCAAAGATACTTCACAACAAGCAGTTTAAGTAGAACCAGTTCTCTAATATAGTGATAATCAACTTCAATATGTTTTGCCCTTGCATGAAAAATAGGATTTGAAGCAAGAAAAATTGCACTAATGTTGCCATACTAGAGTAATGGAGGAATAGAGAGTGGTAACTATAGATTTTTAAGTAAAGAACAAATCCAAGTTAGTTTTGCAGCTGTGTTGGCAAGAGATTTGTATTCAAACTCTGTTGAAGATCTAGCAACTGTATGCTGCTTCTTGGCACTCCAAGAAATAGGATTGTTCCCAAAAAATATGCAATAACCACTAGTGGATCTTCTATCAATAGGACATCTAGCCCAGTCAACATCTGAGTAGGCAGTGAGGGACACAAAACCTTTTGTGTACAAGATGCCATGTGAAAGAGTACTTTTTAGAAATCTGAGTATCCTTTTAACTGCAACCATATGAGTGTTCTTGGGGATTGCATATGTTGGCAGACTTGATTTACTGCAAAAGAAAGATCTGGTCTAGTCCATGTCAAGTATTGAAGAGCTCCTACAATAGATCTGTATTCTGTTGCATCTTCTAAAAGATTTCCACTGATAGAGTCCAACTTGGAACCAGAACTGATTGGTGTTGCACATGGTTTGGCTCCCTCCATTGTTGCTTTTTGTAGAATGTCCAACACATATTTTGACTGTGAAAGGAAGAGACTTGTCGAATTTCTCTGACCTTATAGACCAAGAAAGTAATGTAATTGTCCAAGATCTTTCATTACAAACTTGTAACTCAGTTGTTGGATTAAAAATTGGCAATAATGTAAAGAATTTCCAGTGACAATGATATCATCGACATAGACAAGGATGAAGGTAATAGTGTGATCTTGATATCTTGTGAATAGGGAGGGGTCAGAAGTAGAAGTGGTGAAGCTAAACTCAAGTAGGCCATAGAGGAGTTCTTCATACCATGATCTAGGAGCTTGCTTAAGTCCATATAGAGATTTATGCAATTTACAAACATAAGAAGGATGATCCTTGTTTATAAAGCCTGGGGGTTGAATCACGTAGACATCTTCTTTGAGGTGACCATGGAGGAAGGCATTAGTGACATCAAGTTGTTTAATTTCCCAATCAAATTGAAGAGCTATAGAAAGTACTAGTCTAATAGTACAAGGTTTGACAATTGGACTAAATGTCTCTGTGAAGCTATGCCTTGCATTTGATGATACCCTTTAGCTACTAATCTTGCCTTGTACCTTTCAATAGATCCATTTGCTTTTTGTTTAACTCTGAAAACCCACTTGCATCCCACAATATGTTGTTGTTTATTTGGTGGTACAAGAGACCATGTTCCTGTACTTTGGAGAGCATTATATTCAGTTGACATTGCATTTTTCTAGTTTTCATCCTTAACAGCTTGAGGAAAGCATGTTGGAGCACTTATAAGACTGCTTGATTGAGACATAGAAAGAGCTTGAATAGGATGATTTGTTACTAGAATAATTTTTGGTTTAAAAATGCCATGTTTTAACCTTGTGGACATGATGAATGGGATTTGTGGACTGTTGAGTTCTTGTTGAAGCTCTGTGAATTATGGGAGGAGGAATAGGTATGGCTGTAGAGACAAGTACAATGTTTGAGATAGGTACATTGTGAGCAACAGGTATAACTGGTGTGACATGTACATGAGAGTGTGACATATTAAGAGGAACAGGTACAGGTACAGGTACAGGTACAGTGGGGGTAGTATTTGACAAAGTGATTGGAGTTGTACTTGTTTGACCATTAGGTTGAGAATGTGAATTAATTAAAGAAATAGGGGTGGGTGTGGTGACTATTATGTTTATGCTTGTAGATGGAGGATTAGATTGAAAGTATGAGAAAGGTGATGGTGAAATATAAGTGGATTTAGATGGAACTATTGGTTGGATTGAAGTTTCAAAAGGAAATTCATTTTCATTGAATACCACATGTCTTGAGATGTAGAATCTGTTGGTGGAAGTGTCAAGACATCTATAGCCTTTATGTGATAAACTATACCCAATAAAGACACTTTTTGCTTCTTGGGTGTAGTTTATTTGATGTGTAAGGTTTGAGCCATGGAAAACAGGCACATTCATAAACTTTGAGAAAAGAATAATCTGGTGGAGTTTGAAATAGCTTTTCCCAAGGGGAGATATATTGAAGAGATTTAGAGGGTAGCCTGTTGATTAAAAAGACAGATGTATGGAAAACTTTTACCCAATATTGAAGAGACATGTTGCTTTGAGCAGAAAGAGTTCTACTTAGATCCACAATGTGTCGATGTTTTTTTTTTTCTACAATACCATTTTGTTCAGGGGTGTGAGGACATAAGAATTGATGGGAAATACCATGTGTGACTAAGAATTGTGTAAGAACACTAATAGTAAATTCACCACCTCCATCAGATCTAAGAATTTTGATTTTGTGGTCAAGTAGTTTTTCAACTTTTGTTTTAAAATGAACAAAAATATTAAAGAATTCAGATTTAGTAAAAATAGGATAGATCCAACAAAATTTAGACCAATCATCCACAAAGCTTACATAATATCTGAAACCTGTGATAAAGTTTTGAGGTGAGGGACCCCATAGGTCTGTGTGAATGATATGTAAAGGTGATGTAGACTTTGATATTAAAAGATTGAAAGGTAACTTCTTACTTTTACCACAATGACATGCATTACAAAATGACATAGTCTTTATTGAACTAGTAATAGGTAGTTGATTTGAAGATAAAACTTTATGAAGTACAGTGATAGAAGGATGACCTAATCGTTGATGCCATATAGTTGAGGATGTGCTTACTCCAATGAAGGCAGTTGGCGAGCTGAAATCTTTTGTCTTTGATGTCTGTGAGTGGAGAGAAAGGGGATATAAGCCATGCTTATGATGCCCTTGGAAAAGAATCCTCCCTGAGGTATTGTCCTTTACGAAAAAGGAGTTATGAGTAAATGTTAGTGAACAATTATTATCATTAACAAACTTATGAATTGATAATAAGTTTTGTGTTATATTGGGGACATGCAAGATATTTTTAAGGTGAAAATTTGACTGTGAAGTTCTAAGAATTGAAGAGCTAGTGTTTAGGATATTCAAACCTTGGCCACTGCCTCTAATTACTTTGTATGCACCATCATACTCCGTGTGTTCATCCAGGTTTCCAAGATCTGTTGTAATATGGTTGGTTGCACCTGTGTTTGCATACCAATTGGATGTTGATGCTGTATTGTTGAAGGAACTTTTGTTGGCAACCATAGCTGATAACCTAGATGGGACAATCCTCCCTTGATATGCATAGTTCATCTGATGATGACAATCAATAGCGAGATGACCCATTTTGTTACATATTTGACATGTAGGCCTATTGGAAGAGGTGTTGCTAGACTCACCATTGTAAAACTGACTTTGTGGCCTATAGTTGTTGAAATTTCTTGAGTTTCCAATCATTGGAGGAGAGTTGAGATCTGTTTGAGTTGTAGTTTCCATTGTAGTTCGATGGGTAGCTTTGATAGTTGTTGTTTCTTGAGTATCCTCGACCACCTCTCCCTCTATATCCACTAAAATTCCTTGTTGAGGCATTTTGTTGACCAGTTGGTATTCTATTTGCAATGAAAGCTTGTGTTGCAGAATCTGTCTGAACTAGTCTTTTGTTGCTTCCTTCAATTGAGATTTCCTCACTCAATAAGAGACCGTGCAGCTCATCAGTGCTAATTGAAGAAGACCTGGCCCTGATTGATGTTGAGAATGCATCAAATTCTTGTGGAAGACCATGCAAGATGTGAAACACGATGTCTTCATCATCAATCAAGCAACCTGACGAAGCAAGATTGTCCACAATCGTCTTGATGTTTTGAAGATAGTCTGAGATTGAATCATTGTTCTTTCTCAACATCTGAAGTTTAGATTTAAGTTGCATCACATGAGACCGAGAGATTGAAGAAAATATACGTTCAAGAGTGCGCCATAACAACTCAAATGAAGGGAGATTCACTACATAAAGAAGATGATCTTCAAACAATGTTGCATTGAGCAAAATTAACAATGTTTGATCTTGTCTTGTCCAATCCAAAAACTTAGGGTTTGAAGTAAATAGTTCTTTACCAGATTCATCAATTTTAGTGTTGAATTCTTCAGGTGAGATGTTTGATCCATCTACAAGGCCAAGAAGATTGAAACTTCTAAGAATGGGGAGCCAAAGTGCCTTCCAGAGTGTATAATTGTCCTTCTTGAGCTTGATTGGGACCAAATTAGCTATTATGTGAATTGCCATTGTTGAGCTCGAAGAAGCTTGAACCACCATGATTTGAGTTTTGAATCTGAGATTTACATACAAATTACGGAAAGAGAGAGTGGTTTGGAGAAGAAATTGGATCGATTTCTTTTGTTTTGAGCTTTGAATCTGAGATTTGCACACAGATCAAAGAGAGAAGAAGGAGATTTGGGGAAAAAAAATTTGGATCGATTTCTACCGTTTGGTTTCTCGCTCTGACACCATAATAGAAACAAAAGGGAACGAAACAATGATCTTTATTATCTTCCAATCTCAGACTACAATTGTTTATATACAATGGTTAGTTGAATGTATCTAATTTCTGTTATCAGTTGTAACCTGAAGCTGTTATTACAGTTATGAACAGTTAGACTTAACTATGGTTATTAGGCATTAGGACTTTTCTTCTTTGTAACTGTCTCATAATATACCATAAATGTGCCACGTTATCGTATGTCTACGAGGTCGAGTAAATGTATGTTGGTGGAAACTAGGGCTTGAGTTCGAGATTCAAAACATCCCCTAAGAACACCCACAGTAGCTAGGTACACCCTGACGTGGCGGGTGAATTTTCAAATCCACCATCTTTTCCACCCAAATCGTCTCCCAGCAACTAGGTGAATCGGTGACGTGGCAGGAGAAAAATCGATCCAAGGGTGGATTTGGGTGGAAAATTCACCCTGAGGGTGGATTGAGGGTGAATTCACGCCGCGCGGTTCTGACGTGCGCGTAGCCATAGCGCGCGGTTCAGAAGTGCGCGACAACACATAACCTTTAAGATTAAAACGTGTGGCTCCCATCCAACGGCTCCCATTAAGTGCACTTCAGAATTGGGCGTATATATATAAACCAAGCTTGCCGTGCGGTTTAGAAGTGCGCTGAGATTTTGATGGCTCAGATTGAAACACGTGAATGCATCTGGGACGTCCATTTCAAGTGCGCGGTTCAGAACTGCGCTAGGGTGAATTCACCTTGGGGTGGATTTCAAACTACTGTGGGGTGGATTGAGGTGGATTGGATTCACCTTCAAAATCATCCAATCCACCCTCTTGACTGTTGTGGATGCTCTAAAAGATCCCATGACCTTTTAGACATGGAAGTTGGTGAAATAAGCTACTTTTTCATTATAATAAATAATTTTCACACCGAGTCCCATTCTCCTCAGTTTCTGAAAGAAATTTTCTTACTTCGGGACATCTTTTAATATAAGAAATTCTTTTACATTGTTCCATTTTACAAGAACAATGGTAGAAACACGCTCCAATGCAAAATGCAAGAGGGATTCAAGCCTTGAGGGTAGAAAATTAAACATATCAACAATGGTTGAAACACGCATTGATACTTAAATTACTCAAGGAAAGAAAAAAAAGACGCACCTGAATCTTAGGCACACCACTCTCTTTAAGCGGTATGGTATGCGTAAGACTTGATGTGTTATCTATAATTGATCTTTGGTATCCTGATAGGCAAACCTTGTTATTTATAACAAGATTTGCCTTAGAAAGTCTGAAGCGACTTGTGTCCTGTGTGGTTTGAGAATTGCCAATAGTAGGGCGAAAGCTTTGCTTAACTACATATCAAGAAATTAAAACATCAAATTCATTTTTCATAGAAATTGAAAAACATTACATAAAGAAAAAAGTTAGTCCATAATAATTTACAAATTCGCGCACAATTCTCAACTTGAAATGGGCACATTAGACCTGCAAACGGGACAACTATTATTCCGTCGAAGCCAAGGCACAATGCAAGTCGAATGGAACCAATGCTCACACACCCCAGTCTTTACCGCCTCATCCCCAACCTTCCACTCCTTCAAACAAACCGTACAAACATCCCCACCGCGGTCAATGCAGAACATTGGTAACCCGTTCAAGATACGAGTGTCCCACTCACGGTCCAATCGTTCTTGAATCCGAGGACTTTGACAAGTTGTTTGTTGGATATTCCTACGGTTGCGCGACCAACGGACAAGGTCGGCTAGTGATAGTGTACTCTCGGATTGTCTTAGTCTTTCGAGTCCTAACCTGCTTGCTTCCTGTGCTTGTGCTTGTACGAGTTCAGCTTCAGACATATTTGAAATATAGTCGCGTCGTGGGATCTGTTGTTGTGAGTTCACTCTCTTATTAGTCTGGAGATAATTGTATAAGTTTTCTTGACTTTGGCCGACACTTTGCCTAAGTTATTCTATAAGTACTACTTGGGTAAGGTGTAGTGGATATTGTTGGAGAAAATATCTTCATTTGCTATTTCCTATTTCCTATTTCCTATTTCCTATCTCAATGAGTGCCACTCAAATCTCTCCTTTTTACATAAAAAAGGAAAGAGTTTGATTACTATAACATGGGGTGGTGGGACAGCGGAGTCCATTAAGGAATAACCTTAGGTGTTCGGAGAAAGGGGGAGGGAGACATGGGATTTGAGGGCTCTTAGAGCATATGCAGCAGTAAGGTAGGTTGAATCCAACTAGAATGCTTCAACAGTAACCCACATTGATTTTTACATAGCAGTACCAAATCGACCCAGGGTCGTCTGAGGCCAACGTAGTTCAGAATTGCTTGACAGAAATAGACGGCAATGATGTAACCACGTGTGTAAATCTTAACGAGCTATATAAGCTGCGCAGTTCAGAATTGTGCGACACCAGAGGCAATTACAAGCAGCCACGTGGCCGTAATTCATATTTTTAATGCCGCACAGTTTAGAACTGCACTACTTGGTCTGTAAGAAAATAACACATCCTTTTTTCCCCAACACTTAGTTTTTTTTTTGTCATTCCACCTTTAAAAACTCTTCCCTCTAAAACCCAACACCCAACCTGTAATAGCTTATTTCATATCTCGGACTCATGCTTCATCCTCGAACTCATCAACATACATGAAGCATTACTAAAAACATATTCAGTATCCCCAAGTTCTAGTCATCACTTTTGATCTCTACATCAACAGTTCGAAGTTAAGCAAATGTACAGTCATCAATAAAGTCACTATGCAGCAGCAAAGAACAGAATGTTACACAATCTAATCAAATGATATCTAACATATATTTTGTAACACCCATCATTAAGATTCTTAATGGTCGTCCAACGGTCATATTATAAGACCTATAAATAGAACCAGAGAATCCCAGATGAATGACAGAAGAATCCTCACTCTAACATTCCACATATTGTGAACACTCATTGTAATAAACTAGCAATCTAAATAAGATCATCGACTTTTTTTTAAAATCCTCAAGAGAGGTCATGGTTTTTAACCTATTCAAAAGTTTTCTACGCTAAATCATCTTGTTAAGTTATTACTTATTGTTCTTGAGCGTTCTAAAAATATTTGGTGTAAATGCTAAGTCTGAATCATGGAATTAGGCTATTACACAACCCAACCTCATAAGTTTGGGTTTTCTCGACCAAATTTGTTATGTAAACCCTAATCAAAATATTAAGAGAATCGTCATCTCAACCGCACAACAAATATCCCAAAAACAAATGTAATGTTTGCACCGAAGTTACGCGGATGGGTAAACAAATATTTACGAGTGCCTTACCGTTATTGCTCACCATTAACGATTTCGTCCCAACTCTTGTCGATTTGCACCGAGTGGACGTTCTTCCGGAGAATTGGATACATATTAGCATTGGACCGGAGGACAAACCAATAAGATTTTTTGAAATTCTCGTATTAAAACATGGTTTTACAAATGTTTGATAAAATTCCTGAATGAAATTATAATGTATTTTTTTGTGTTTGAATGCAAAACCGAGATAATATAATATGCCGTGCATCGCTAGACAAGGTATTGAAGTGGTATGGGCTTATCTTAAACTACCGTCGATAAAGAAATTGATCGACAAAATGGGTTTCGAAGAATTTTTATAGATTAAGGTGGGGAATAACGATAACCAATTGGTTCATGCTCTTGTGGAGCGGTGGTGGCATTCTACACATACATTTTATTTCCTCTGCGGGGAGCTTGGCTTTACGCCGTTAGACTTTGTGATGCTAACGACCCTCCCTTGTGGAATGGGAATCAATCCCTTATGACGATAAGTATTCGAATGCTGATGAAGCTTCTAAGTTGTTTATTGGGATTACGATCAACGATATAAAGTACGGGAACATCACGTTAGTATTTTTGAAGTCGTATATGAGGGATTTGGATCCAAGAGAAAAAAATTATACTTACAACCCGTAATTGGATATTGTGTACGCGAGAGTTTTTGTTACATATATGATGGGATCTATTTTTTTTACAAATGGTAGCACCTCGCTTGCGGCGGGTTATTAGGCATGAAAAAGTATGATTGGGGATCTCCGATCATGGTTGTATTGTATCGGGGACTAGACCTAGCATAAGTGAAGAAGAATGGCTATGATATGAACTCGCTATTTGAATTATGGTCGTTTTTGGAGTTTTGGTTCTGAGTATTGCAGAGTAGGGATGTACATTATGAAGGATCCTAACTTTTGACATATTTATTCCTGTATGGGTGCGTAGGCAAAAACTGAGAGGAGTAAATTAGGAGCTTAAATCCACCATTCGTTAGAATTGATCAGGAACATGATCGAGTGGAAGGACAGAGAAAATATTAATTGGCAACCATGGTTGAGGTCCAGAAATAGAATTCGTAGGGAGGTAAAATACGCGAAAAATCTTAGTACAAAAGGGTTCCATTCGTATCAGTCCCGTACAAAAATGAGACTCTTTGGTATTTGGGATAGAGATGCACATGTCAGATCACGGGGGTTGACGATGTTCCCTATGACCCCCCCGGTCGCTATTATGGAGTTTCCACTTTTAGATCCTGCTGTATGGGCGTAGTTAAAGGAAATCGAGTACTACGACGCAAACTACTATATCGTTGAGGATGTGGATTATATAACGTATTGGAGGCACGTTCACCCAAATCCTATGATTGGTTGCACTTTAGTAAAGAAGGCTAAAAATATGTAGATGTTTGGGCGCGATTTAGTTAAACTAAATGTACGTGTGCCACAAACTTTGATTTTAGGTGAACCGTCACAGGTGTAGAACTATGGAGTGGACGCGACGTCAAATTCTTAGAATATTGGATGGTTCATGGATATGGCGGGAACCAGCAGAGAGCGTAGACGGATATTGATCCCAATTATCAAGGTTTAACAGCCAGATGTACTGTGGATGAGCTATGGCAGTAAAATATAGGAATGCGACATACAATATATGAAGATTCGAGGCACTATGTTGACTGCGTAGATGGGATAGATGAACAGCTGAGACGGTCATAGGAGATTATCCGACTCACGGGAGAGAGGCTATCTAAGATGTCCATTAGGTATGAGACAAAACGGGAGGTGCAGTATACCTTAGACGATAGTCTAGCACGCGGGAGTAGAGTGAGGAGGGGTCGTCATGCCTAGGTCTATGATTATTTAGTACATTTTCCATACTAGTTTAAATAATATTTTATGTTATTTGTGTTAAGTTTAATTTTGATCATGTTAAGTTTAATTTGGATCATGTTAAGTTATGTAGGACGATGTTTAACTTTATGTTATTTGTGTTAAATATCTAGTGTTGTGTATATTCAATAGATAAAAGGTGTTTGATTAAATGTCACAAGAGGTTTCATGAAATATAACTAAGTGTTTAGTATATATGCCACACCTAAGATGGTGTTTGATTAAATGCCATAAGAGATTTCAAGAAAAAAAATTAAGTGTTGAGTATATATTGCACATTGATTGGTGATCCAGGAGGATCTGAAGAAGACACTGAACAATTCTAATCGAACATAATTATTTTTGTTCGAATACTTTTATGCCTGAGGGTTTTATTCGAATAAATTTTTATTCTATTCGAATAGATTTCTGCCTGAGGGTTTTATTATAATAGATTTTTATTCTATTCGAATAGATTTCTGGTATTCTGCCTGAGGTGTTTTATTCGAATAAGATTTTAGTCTATTCGAAACAATTATGTTCGAACAGAGGCGCGATTCAGCCTTTTTCTTTTTGGTGGTGCTTGTATTTTAAGAGGCATTTTTGCCTCGTGATGCATTCTTTTAGTATTTTAAGTTCTTTAGTATATAAATGAGACTTAGTTTATTTCTTTTCTATGTTTGATCTAGAGAGAAGTTCTAAGGAAGAAACTTAGGGTTTAGAGTTTATTCATTGTAATTATTGATTAATACAATTGAATATCTTATTTTTCCTATCCAATTTGGCATTTTTTTATACTTTTTTACTAACTAAAGCTTCTCAATCGTATTGTGGATTAAGTAGTATCAGTTTTCCAGTTACGATTCTCAGGGGGTTGATTGTGGTTTATGCTCCTTACACGTGACCGTCTCAAGAAAATGAAAGAGAAGCTAGTGAGTCCATTGACGAGTCATCGCAAACCTAATTCGAAGGAGAAGGTCAATTTGGAGATGGACGAGGCCAACGATTAAATCACGCTTTTGGAAATGACAGTTTCTGACCTAACTTCTACTGTAGGGGAGTTAGTAGAACAATTGCATCTCGCAAACCTCGCGAAGGCTTCTACTTCGACGATACGGCGATGCCGCTCTCATCGGTGAGGCCGCTCGAGGAGAAAAGGGGTTTTGGAGGGGGATGGAGATATCGATAATAAGGGGATGGTTAGTGATTCTAGTGATGCCAATTCCGTCAAGGAGCGCCCTGGTTTTGGTAAGTCAATGAATCCTATGTGTAATCTTCGTATTGGTTTTAAGATTGAGATTCTAGTTTTTGATGGTTCTGTCGATGCCGAAAAGTTAGATAATTGGTTAGATAGGTTGGAGACCTATTTTTTTATTGATAAATATTCAAACGCTCAGAAGATTTGCTTATATACTTTGAAATTCACAAGTCACTCACTAACGTGGTGAAAATCCTATTAAAAATGATATGATGTCGGAAGTCTGAGTTGGATGGAATTCAAGGTTTTGGTGAGGAAACAATTCTATCCAATTAGGCATGAATAAGAGCGGTGGTTTAAATGGTATAATTTGTGCCAAAGGTTTGGGCAATCCGTACAATAATTCATTACAAAATTTCATAACTAAGCGTTGGTTTTGGATATTGACGTGGATGAGTACGACGTGTTTATGAAGTATACGGGGTTGTCAGAGTCCATTAGAAGAGAATTCAAGCTCTTCAATATGGCAA
Source organism: Kingdonia uniflora (assembly GCA_014058105.1). Taxonomy (NCBI): domain Eukaryota; kingdom Viridiplantae; phylum Streptophyta; class Magnoliopsida; order Ranunculales; family Circaeasteraceae; genus Kingdonia; species Kingdonia uniflora. The sequence continues at coordinate 45,205 of JACGCM010001052.1, forward strand.
ATATCGAGGACGCTACCGTTAAAGAAATTTCCATTGAAGGCAAGTATTTAAAGAGCGGCAAGAAAGACGACAAGAGCAAGCCGGGGTATAAAGCTAATTGGAAGTTTGATCAGAAAGGGGAGTCCAAAGAAGAGGGGTCTTCATTCAAGGAAACTATCTGTAGTCATTGCAAGGCTAATGAGCACAATTCTGATAGATGTTGGAAACTTCACCCGGAGCTTCGCCCGAAGGAGGAGAAGGGCAAGAAAGAGAAACGTGTACTAGCCGCAGCGATTGTGAATCTTCTGGATTTAGATAAGCCAAATCTTAAGCTTATTCTAATGTTCAAACAACCTCTAGCTATTGACGAGGTGAGTCAAGAAGAGCTATTCTTTGTCAGCATTTAGGTGAAGCAGAGCTTAGTCAAGGCCATTATTGATCCGGGTAGTCAGAAGAATTTAATTTTTGAGGCGGTAGTGAAGAAGATGGGTTTGGCTACTATGGCTCATCCTAAGCCATATGGTTTGGGTTGGATTCAGAAAGACACGGAGTTGAAGATCACTAAGCAGTGTACGTTCAAGTTTGTGATTACTGAGAAGCTTATTGATGAAGTGACATGTGAGGTGGTTCCGTTGGACGTGTGTCAAGTCATCTTGGGTAGCCTTTATCTTTGGGACCGAGATGCTATCCTTTACCATCGTGCTCGCAAGTATCGTTTGGTGAAGGATGGGACTGAGTTTCATATTAATACGTGCAAGGAACATATAATTACCAGTAATTTGGTAACGGGGACTCAGGCGAAGAGGTTGGTTAATGCGAGCGACAAGTTTATTTTATTGTTGGTGCGACCAGTTCAAGAGGGTCCGTAGGCTACTGTATTCTCTACTTTGGCAATGTCTCCTAAGCAACAAACCGATATAGGGGAGTTGCAAGAGAAGTATGAAGACTTATTTCTGGGCATAAAAGGGATGTCGCGCAAGAGGGATGTGGAGCATGATATTACCTTGGTGAATGGTGAGCCACTACCCAATATTAGGTTATATCGGACTTCTATTACTGAGTCTGAAGAGATCAAGAAACATGAACATGAACTCCTGGAGCAAGGAGTTATTAATTCGAGTTGCTCGTCTTGTGGTTTGCCGGTGTTACTGGTGGCGAAGAAGATGGGTCTTGAAGGATGTGTGTGGATTATCGGGCGTTGAACAAGATCACGGTAAAAAATTGTTATCCGCTTCCACGGATTGACGAGCTTTTAGATGAGTTGCAGACGACTCAGTTTTTCACCAAGTTATATCTTAAGTCGGGTTACCATCAAGTTAGAATCTGGGTGGAGGATACTTGGAAGACAACGTTCAAGACCAAACATGGCTTATTTGAGTGGTAAGTGATGCCTTTTGGGTTATGCAATACTCCGACGACATTTATGCGGCTAATGAATGAGGTACTTCGTGCGTTTATTGATGATTTTGTGATTGTATATTTGGATGATATCTTAATATATAGTCGTACATGGGAGGAACATCTTGGGCATTTACGCAAAGTGTTGAGTGTGTTGCAATCACAACAGCTTTTTCTTAACGGGGAGAAGTGCGAGTTTGGGAAACAGAAGCTAGTCTATTTGGGTTTTATTGTTGGTGGCGGTGAGCTTAAGGTTGTTCCAGATAAGGTCTCGGTCATTTCTAATTGGCCTAGACCCCTTACAGTGACGGAAGTGAGGAGTTTTATGGGTTCTTATCAGTACTTATAGAAATTTATTCGGTATTTTTCACAAATAGTCGCACCGTTGCATTCTTTGACGAAGACCGGGGTATAGTTTATGTGGGAAGTGCACCATGATCAGACCTTTATGTTACTAAATCGAAAGATTATGGATGCACCAGTGTTAGCATTGCCTAATTTGCAGCAACCTTATGAGGTCGAGACAGATGCGTCAGACTATGTATTGGGGGCAATCCTTTTACAGGATGGGAAATCGGTTGCTTACTATTTTGAGATATTTACAGGAGCAGTACGCAACTATCCTACCTACGATAAGGAGTTCTACGTGTTATATCAATCAGTGAAGCATTGACGGAGTTACTTATTGGGGAAGGAGGTTGTGGTACATTCCGATCACAAACCGTTACAGTTCTTATCTACGTAGTCCAAACTTCAGCAGACTTGCCATATGAAGTGGATGTCGTACCTTCAGGAGTTTACCTTATTGATCAAGTATAAGAAAGGAATGGACAACAAGATGGATGATATGTTATCTTGACCCCCATTACCAACTATTTCCGCTTTGTTGGTAGCTATGCAGATCCAGCCGATTATTCCTTCTGAGTACTTTTTAGGGTATGATGGCGACAAGGAGCTCAGTGTGATTCACGAGAAGTTGCTGCAGGGAAAGACTTGAGAGTATGTTCTGAAGGATGGTTTGATTTACAGGGGCAGTCTACTATGTATTCCTGTGGGTAGAGACCGTTTGCAGTAGATTCGAGAGGCACATTGTTCCTGGGTGGCAGGTCATTTCGGGGTTGAGAAGACTCTTTTGAATTTACGGCATTATATCTATTGGCCGAAGATACAGGTGGATGTGGCTAGTGTGGTTCGTAGTTGTGTTCTATGCAACACATCGTAGCCTTCCAATAGAAAGATAGGATTGTACTTACCATTGCCAGTTCCTAGTCGACCTTGGAAGAACAGTTTGATAGATTTTTTGGGTGGTTTGCCCATGACCAGGTGTAAGAATGACTATTTGTTTATGGTGGTGGATCGATTCAGCAAGATGATTGTTCTTATTCCATGCCAGAAGACGGTCACAGGGGAAGGAGCAGCGCAATTATTTTTCAGAGACGTTTTGAGGTATTTCGGGCTCTATTCTTCTATTATTTTTGATAGGGATAGCCACTTTTTGGGGTATTTCTGAAGATTGTTATAGGTGATGATAGACACTAAGTTGAAGAGAAGTACCACTTTTCATCCGCAGACTGACGGACAAACAAAGGTAGTTAATCGTACTTTGGTACATTTATTACGGGGATTATATTCTAAGCATCCTAAGACTTGGGATGAGAGTTTACCGTATCTTTAGTTTGTGCTCAATCGGGCGATTCATGGTTCTACTTTGAAGTCTCCTTTTGAAGTTTATTTGGGGTACTTGCCACAAAGCCCTTTTGATTTGGAGTTTAGTCTTGGCGACAATACAGTGTCAGGGAAGGAGGAAGAGGAGCAGGTTAAAGCTCAACGTTTCATTGAGAAGATCAACAAGGTTCATGAGGTGGTTGAAGTTCAGTTGAAGAAGACTCAAGCGAAGTATAAGGCTCGCCACGACAAGCATAAGGTTGAGTGTACTTTTCTTGAGGCGACCTCGTTTGGTTGTATTTGGGTAAGGAACGACTTAAGGGGGAATGTAAGAAGCTCAAACCTATCCGTTATGGTCCATTTTTGATACTCAAGAAGATTGGTGACAATACATTCCAGCTGGATTTGCCACCTTTCATGAAGATGCATTCGGTGATTAATGCCGAGCATTTGAAGCTGTTTGAGCCGTCTCTTCTGCATGAAGACTCTAAAATCGATACTCGCCTATCGTCAGTTGATGATTTATGGATAGAAAGAGAAGATCCATTACTGGAGGATGGTATTCTAGAGAGGAAGGTTCATACTACAAGACGGGGTGCTATTGAATCGTTCCGTGTTGGGATGAAGGGTACACTACCGAGTAAGTCGTAGTGGTATTACAGGGAATTGGGCATCGCCGCATTCCCATATCTCCAATTCTAGCTTGAGCAGGAGCTCAAGGCTCCTAAAGGGGGGAGCCATGATCCAGGAGGATTTGAAGAAGATACTGAACAATTCTATTCGAACCGAATTATTTTTGTTCAAATACTTTTTTGCCTGAGGGTTTTATTCTAATAGATTTCTGGTATTCTGCCTGAGGTGCTTTATTCGAATAAGATTTTAGTCTATTCGAAGCAATTCTGTTTGAACAGATGCGCGATTTAGCCTTTTTCTTTTTGGCGATGGTTATATTTTGAGGAGTATTTTTGCCTCGAGATGCGTTCTTTTAGTATTTTAAGTTCCCTAGTATATAAATGGGACTTAGTTTATTTTTTTCTATGTTTGATCTAGAGAGAAGTTATAAGGAAGAAGCTTAGGGTTTAGAGTTTATTAATTGTAATTATTGATTAATACAATTGAATCTTTTATTTTTCTCATCCAATTTGGCGTTCTTCGTACTTTTCTACTAACTAGAGCTTCTCTATCCTATTGTGGATTAATTGGTCTGTGTATAACGAATTGAATTGGTCACGCACTTTCAACCAAAATTGGGAGGCTTTTTGTTGGTTCCTTGTCTTGAGATTTTGAGAAATTTAAGATCAAGCGCATGAAAGGTTTACGAAGTCATCCGCTGTCCAATGACTCGCATTTGTATTTATCTTTATCAATTGGAACGTCATCATCAACCTCCTCCTCAACATAATCTTCAACTACATTAGGTGTTGGTGTCGGTGTCGTCGTCTTCCTTTTAGCTTTCGCCTTCCTTTTCGCATGCGTATTACTTGGTGCGATAACCAGAGCGAGAACCAGAGCGGGTGTTGCATTGAGGTTTAAGTCGTTTAAACCCCATGAAGCTTGCATTAGCAGGATAGACGAACTTCCTTTGCCAAATTTTATTTGTGAGGAAAAATATGAATTTTCTAGATTGAACGTTGAATTGGGGGTAGCAGGGTTGGTAGTTAGAGTAAGAATTGGTTCTTTGGGAATCAAATTGTGAGGGACTAGGAGAGTCGAGTGGCGGGAACAATTACCGAATGTTCTGATCGCGATATTGGTAAGGATTTGGCATTTGTGACGAATCAAATACGACAAATTGGGAGAGATAAAAGTTAAGTTCTTGGCTTGGATGGGAGGGTTGAGAGTGGCTTTGAGAATTGGATTGGGAGCTTGTTTGAGAGCTTGAAGACATGGCTTTGTTTTAGTTTGATAGGGTTATTTTCTTGAAGAGAAATGGGGTGTGGGATGGTCTTATGAGGGGGAAATAGTTGTTCCAGACCTAGTCGCGCATTTATGAGCCTTACACGTGGCGTCTCCCTTATTGCCTGCCCTTTGCCGCGTAGTTATGATTATTTTAACAACCCTCCCTATGGGTCTCTAAACTAATCCTCAGGGTGGGATTTTTTGTTGAGAAAGTTGTCAGCTAGGTGAGAAGACCCAACTGCTGAGTGGTTGGTTTGAGAAAAATAAGGTGGGTTGCCTCCATCTAAGTAACCCACCCTGAGCGTCGGTTCAGAGACCCGCATAGTGATTTATACATTTTTCAATATCGCACAGTTTTGAACTGCGCAACAAAATAGATGCCTAAGATTAAAACACGTCACAAGTTTTAACAGGTCGCGATACGTGAAATCTTTTTTTTAATAAGGGACACGCAGTTCTGAACTGCGTGACATTATTTTTTTTCCCTCTCTCCTCTCTCATGCCATGTGGTTTTTTATGATTGATTAAATCTAAAGAAAATAGGTGGGTGGGTTTTCAACCCACTTCATTGCTATGTAAAAATCAAGGTTGGTTATTGTTGAGGCATTTTAGTCGGTTTGAAGTGACCTTACTGCAGCAGCTAGGTGGGTATAAAACCACTAAAATGACATTTTTCATGATCCACCCAAAAAACCCACAACAGTTGCTAGGTGAGTTGAAAACCTACCCATTTAATTTTTTTTTGAACAAATTATTAATAGATATCTGACAAGAGAGAGGAGAGAGAAAGGTGAGAATAAAAAATCAAAAACACTGTACCGCACTATGTATAAAAAATATATTCCACTCATCGCAGATTGTTTAAAGTGAACACATGGATTAATCTTAGCCGTTCATGGTAAATTTTTAAGTGGTTTTTGGGAAATCCACCTAGTTGTTGTGAGCCAAAACCACCGCACCCTAGGGCAATTCGGGTTTTAGAGGTGGTTTTGGATAAATTCACCTAGCTGCTACTTATGCTCTTATGAGAAATTCATGGAAATGTGTTGAGAATAGAGGTAGTTAGTCTCTCTTCTACGCCAAGAACGATACGCGGAATATGCCAATCAAGTAAACAATCAAATAAGAACAATAAAGAAGACAATAATTTTCTAGAGGAGGGAAGTAGAAAACCCTTGCAGATGAAAAACCACTCCCCACGAATAATTCACTATGATCAAGTAGGTTACACACGATCTCTCTGAGCTTACTCAAGCTTTTAATGAAGTCTCTCAAACCTTAATTTTCTAGAGTTAAACTCACCGAAAGATAGGTTAACAAATAACCTAAGTCCTCTTTATATACTAGAGGACTAATTACAAGAAGAACGGATCTCGAGGCAAATTCAACGTCCTAGACGACTTTCCAAAAGGTAACCTATGCACATCTCGTTCGAACGAAATACAACCTCGTTCGAATGACTTTGACGATAAAGGTTCCAGCCCTAGAAAACACACATGTCGTTCGAACGACATCCAAGCTCATTCGAACGACTTCTTCAGTCTCCAAGTTTTTAACGTGAAAAACAACCATCTCGTTCGAATGACATCTAAATTCGTTAGAACGACCTCGATAATTTGAGTTCACCCTTAACAACTCAAACTTGGTCGAACGGAACCAACTCAAATCTTTAAGTAACAGAACCAGCTCAAACTTCAGGTAACAGAAATTGCTCGAATTTGAACATTGAAAATCCTATTTTCAATCCGTTTTAATCTGACTTCAATCCTTGAACTAAACTAACTAAAACTAAAACTACCTCAAACATAATTCGAGTTCATACCTTAACAATCTCTCACTTGAAATCGAATCTACCGTAATCCATCTCCAGATCTCCAAATGAATTGCTCGCACTACCCGATCCTTTAATCATGAAGACCCACAAAAGTTGTACATGTCATCAACTTCTAAAAAGTCACCACCTTCGTAAATATATCGGTTGGATTCACATTAGTATAAATATTCATAAGCTTTAACACACTGTCCTAGATGAGAGAGCGAATATAATGATATCGAATATCAATGTGCTTGGTCCTAGAGTGAAAAGCCGAATTCTTCGCTAAGTGTATAGGGCTTTGACTATCACTATACAACTTTGGAGAATGTTGTTCTTTACCAAGATCTTTCATCAACCCTTTAAGCTAAACCATATCCTTGCAAGCTTCTGTAGCCGCAACATATTCTGCCTCCGTCGTAGACAAAGCTACAATCTTCTGTAGCCTAGAAACTCATATAACCACACCGCTTTCCAATGTACATACGAAACTACTAGTGCTCTTCTGCCTATCAATGCCATCTGCCATATCAGAATCAACAAAACCAAATAAGCATATCTGAGAACCCCCACAACATAATGCCATATCTTGAGTCCCCTTAAGATACCTCAGTATCCATTTTACAGTTCTCCAATGCTCCTTGCCTGAATTACTCATATATCAACTAATAACTCCCACTGCTTGGGCAATATTTGGTCTCGTACAAATCATAGCATACATTAGGCTACCAACCGCGGATTGATAAGGAACCTTCCGCATCTCATCGCAATCCTTCTGTATCTTCGAACAATAATAATTTGACAATTTAAAGTGATCTCCCACTGGTGTACTAACAACTTTAGAACTATCCATACTAAACCGCTTAAGTACTTTGTCGATGTACTCAACTTGAGATAACTTTAATTCTCGCCGTTTGTTATCCCTTGTAACACGCATACCAAGAACTTGTTTTGATGCACCCAAGTCCTTCATAGAAAACTCCTGGGATAACTATTCCATCAACTTGACAATCTCTCACATGTCAGCTCTTGCTACCAACATATCATCTACATACAGAAGTAGAATAATATATGAGTTCCCCGTATTTTTGATAAAATAATAGTGATCCGCATTACACTTCGAATAACCATTTCTGGACATAAATTTTTCGAACTTCAAATACCACTGTCTCAGCGCTTGTTTCAAACCATATAAGCTCTTCGTGAGCCTACACACAAGATATTTTTTCTCTTTAACTGAGTACCCTTATTGTTGCTTCATATAAATTTCTTCATCAAGGTTTTCGTGAAGAAATGCTGTCTTGACATCGAGCTGCTCAAGATGTAAATCTTCAACTGCAACTATATTCATCACAACCCAAATAGTAGACATTTTCACAATAGGAGCAAAAATCTTACCAAAATCAACGCCTTCTTTCTGCTGAAAGCCCTTCACCACAAGTCTAGCTTTGAATCTCCTTGAACCGTCAGATTCCTGCTTTAGTCTGTATAACCACTTATTGTGCAATGCTCTCTTCCCTTTTGGTAACTGAACTAAATCCTAAGTTTGATTTACTAACAATGACTGCATCTCATCATCCATAGCAAGCTCCCACTTTCTCTTGGCTTCTATATCTAAAGCCTCCTTATAACTTTCCAGTTCACCACCATCCGTAAGTAACAAGTGATTTAGAGAGTTAACGTACCTAGCCAGAATTCTTGCAATTCTCGGCTCCTTTCAAAGTGCTATTGGAATGTCTAGATCATTAGATTCCTCGTCTTGATCCGGTGTATCGGACTCAACCACGACTTCTTCATCAATCTCTCGAGAGGGTTAATCATCAATGTCGACACTTTCTGCTACTTCACTTCGGTTCCTTTCTGCAGGTACTTTGAAGTCTTTATACAAAACTTTCTTATTGAATATTATATTACAGCTCCGGATGACTTTCTGATTTTTTGAATCCCAAAATCGGTACCCAAACTCGGTACCCAAACTCATTACAACCATATCCAATGAATATGCACTTCGTTGACTTTACATCTAACTTTGTCCTTGTATCTGAATTATCAAGCACATTTGAGGTACAACCGAAAATACGCAAATGAGTTAGGTTTACCTCTTTACCAGCCCATGCTTCTTCAGGAAGTCCAAAGTCCAAAGCCGCGGAAGGCCCTCTATTAATAAAGTACGCCGCCGTACTAGCTGCATCTACCCAAAAACATTTTAGCAATCCAGCGTTGAGTCTCATACTCCTCTCTCTTTCGTTTATGGTTCGGTTCATGCGTTATGTAATACCATTTTGTTGCGATGTTCTGGGAATAGTCTTCTTTTGCCTAATCCCATTTAATGCGCAATAGTCTTCAAACTCGTCACTGCAGTATTTTCACCCGTTATCCGACCTAAGACACTTCAGTTTCAAGCCGGTTTCATTTTCAACTAGAGCTCTTCACTTTTTGAATTTACTGAACACATCTGATTTGTTCTTCACAAAGTAGACCCACAATTTACGAGTAACATCAACAATAAAAGTAACATAATAATGAGAAGCACCAAGAGAAGATACATTGGTTGGCCCCCAAACATCTGTGTATACAAGATTCAACTTTTCAGGTTTCCTTGATCTTTCAGTTATATTGAAACTAACATTCTTCTACTTTGCAAGAACACACTCTTGATAAAACTTAAGATCAACCTCATCAAGACCTTCTAGCTTTTTCTTTGTTACCATCATCTTCATCCCCTTTTCACTCATGTGACCGAGTCGTTTGTGCCAAGTACTTGTATCAATCCCCGGAGTGGTCGCACAAAGAGTAGAAATTGTACTTTTTGTTGTATACAACATTCCTTATTGTAAGCCTCGAGCTAGTACCATAGCTCCCTTTGTAACCTTCTAGAAGGTTACACCAAAGGTGCTTACATATCCACCATTATCTGCCAATTTGCTAACCGATATAAAGTTACGCCCCAATTTGGGTACAAGTCGCACATTCTGTATAACCAACGTCGCCCACAAATGCGACCTCAACCTAGTATTTCCCTTTCCAGTAATATTGCGTGTACTCTTATCTGCAAGAAAGACCGTGTCGTAGTCGCCTTTAACAATATTGGTTAGGAAACCTACGTCTATAGTAGCATGGAAAGAGGTACCCGAATCAACTATCTAAGATCCATTAACATCGTCACACAAAAGTAGTAGAGCCTCATCAGAACTAATCTCCTATGTAAGGTTTATTATTTCTTTCTCCTCATCTTTAAAGTAAACAAGAACCATAAAAGATGTACCTTATTTGCCCAGGACGGTTCCGAGTACATGGAGGACAAAGTCTCTATCAAACTCTTTGTTGTCGTAATTTTGGAGATCATATGTAGAATCTAAGATAATAGTGCTAACCTAGTGGTTCTAAGCACCTTGGGATCCAATCGCGCCCACTTTGCAGTATCATGATCTGCTGGCTTCATCTCAATTCTACCTAGTAGTAAGTTAAGATCCTTCTGATAGAGGTAATTTTCTATCTGCATCTTCCACACTCTAAAATTTATCTATTGAACTTCATGATCTTCAATTTTTCTTGATCTCTGATACCAATTATTGAGAATAGAGGTAGCTAGTCTCTCTTCTACACCATAAATGATACGCGGAATATGCTAATTGAGGAAGCAATCAACCAAGAACAATAAGGAAGACAATAATTTCCCAGAGGAGGGAAGTGGAAAACCCTTACAGATGAAAAACCACTCCCCACGAACAATTCACTATGATCAAATATGTTATACACACGATCTCTCAAAGCTTACTCAAGCCTTTTTAACGGAGTCTCTCAAACCTTAATTCTCTAGAGTTAAACTCACCGAAAGATAGGCTAACAAATAACTTAAGCCCTCTTTATATACCATATGACTAATTACAAGCAGAACGGATCTCGAGGCAAACTCAACATCCCATACAACCTTCCAAAAGCAACCTACGCTCATCTCGTTTGAACGAAATACAACCTCGTTCGAACAACTTTAACGATAAAGGTTTCAGCCCTAAAAAACGCACGTCGTTCAAACAACATCTAAGTTCGTTCGAACGACTTCTTTGGTCTCCAAGTTTCCAATGTGAAAAACAACCATCTCCTTCGAATGACATCTAAGGTCGTTCGAACGACCTCGACAATTTGAGTTCACCCTTAACAACTCAAACTTGGTCGAACAGAACCAGCTCGAACTTCAAGTAACAAAAACAACTCGAACTTCAGGTAACAGAAACAACTCGAATTTGAACATTGAAAATCCTATTTTCAATCCATTTCATTCCGACTTCAATCCTCAAACTGAACTAACTCGAACTGAAACTACCTGGAACATAATTTTAGTTCATACCTTAACAGCCTCTTGAACTTATATTTTGAGATGTAAGGCTTGAGTTGATTATTTATTAATAACTTGTATGGCAAGATTGTTCGAAACTGCATTCAGTCTCCCATTGTTGTTTATTGTATGATAAACAATAAAAATTAATAACACCACATAAATTAGGGAATTTGGTAGACAACTACACTTTAATATGATCAGACGATGTATTTGAATATACTAGTGTCCATAATATTCTCTTAATGATGTGTGTTAAGTGTTTTTATAAATAATTAAATAAACTCAATGGAGCTAAACTAAGTATACCGCTAAACGGTGGGGAGACCGACACAACATTTTTTTAAAGCCAAAATGGTGTGCCTTATGATGTTCTACACTACCCCACTTTACTTGTGTACCTATGGCACTACCCAAATAAAACTTGAATAAAATTTTCAAAAATTGGTGCGAGTAAAACATAATTTTTTTCATGCTTTTAGCTCAACATCTGCTAGAAATTTCAGCATCAGCTTCGCAAAAAAATGAAATATAAACCATCATAAAATTGCTGAAGAGCGTATAAGCCAATCAAAATCCCTCGTGGAGGTCAAAATAATTTTACACAAAGTCACAAACCAACCCTACATGCACAAATATAACCGCCCAACCTTAATAATTATTTCACAATAACAAGTACTTAAGATTTCATCATTTCACAATAACAAGTAGTTCAAAGTTTCAGTTTTCAAGTAACTATTTCTAGCACATAAAAATAGTTCATAACAAATAATATGTCAAGTACCTTATTACAACTTTAGTGGATGTTCTGAAAGCTTATATATGGGTAAAGCTTTCAAAGTAGATGTTACGCAGATTTGTTGATGTCTCCTCAAATTCTTTCAAACTCGGTACATTTGAAGCAATATAGTGCTCAATGCTCACATGCTTTAGCTTTAGTGGATTGTCTGCATAAATAGAGAAGTTAAATAATTTTCAAAAACACTCACCAAAAGTATCAAAAGAACAGTTTGAGCAAACCATGATACTCGAACTACGCCAGCTTAACCTGTGGCTGAACTTATCGATCTACTGATCCACCATTACCAGAAATTCAGAAATGTGGGGCTATATTTTGATTGATACTTTGCATCATTTGAAACACTACATTTTGGCCAATCTTCATATATATCATAAACATAGTCCAACATTAATTTCTCTTTCTTCAATAGGAAACTCAAAGTTCATACAGCAAGCAAGACCATATAACTTTTGTATAACTTCACAACCAGGTAGTTGTTATCGCCTCTCACAGAGAGTCGGAAAGAGAGTCCTGAGATCTATCCTTCATCCTTGAGGGGTCATCTGTCCAAATGTCCAAATAACATCTTGGGTTGACAGGCATTGCAGTTACTTGGGGGATAAGTCATTGATATAGCAGTTACTTGGAGAACAATACTGTAGTTGTAAGGGCTACTACAAAATCTCTCCCCTCCCCTCAATGAAGCCCTCACTCAAATCTGTCCCATTAACCCAATCATTCATAAACTGGTTAAAACGCCAAACTAATACAACCCTAATAAAGGGTTTTAGATGGATCAATATTCAAACTATCAATTTTCAAGCATAAACTATTAACATGATTCCTACAACTATATTACCATGATTCATAGTCACCAAAAGCTATTTTAGATCTAATTACAAAACCCCAGATAAAAAATATCAATAAGTTCCTCTAAAAGTTCATCAGAAACTCTAAAAAATATCATAAATTGTGGAAAACACAGGGGATGATAAACCCTAGATATCAATAATCAATCAAAAATAAGAGATTGGGGAAATGACCCGCAAGCGCACTGTGTACCAAGATCTTTAGATAACTAGTACTGTTGGTTCACTACTTGATATTGCACCAACACCTTGTTTCTACTCTCTCAACCAATAATATCAACTTAATGTCGATTATGAATAAACTGTATGTATTTTATCATGAGGTTTTGAATAAACTGCATAAATTCTCAAAAATTATAGTAAAGATCCAGTGTATCAACAACGATATCATTGTCAAAACATATATCCATGTATTTTTGGCGTATCGAACATTGAACGGGCAACTTATTGGGTTGACAATGACGAGTTTATGCTGAGGGCCATCCACCTGAACCATATTTTTGATGGAAGGTCTCTGTGAGGGCTTTTAATTTTGTATCAACTGATAGGAGAGCCTAACTAATTGTACAGGTACCAATCAGAAAAAAAAAAAACCTAATTGTACAGGTAAGGCTTTAAATGGTTCCTTTTCTTGTTTTGAAGGAAATGTACGACATAAACACGGCAGGCCTACCAAACTAAAAGTAGTTGATCTTAAATTTCATGTCGATTTCCTGTTACGAGTGCTCGTATTTGGGTAAAAACATATACATGTCTAGGAAAGTATAATTGGATTTAAAAAGATATAAGTTAACAAAAAGAATAAAACAACCAAGTAAGATATACTAGCATTGGGACGTTAATGCGTTAGATTAACAACATATCATCGTTTATCGTTTCAAACAAGATTAAATTTAGATTTCAAGCATAGTTAAGGGGTCGCTTCATATTGATTCTTTTTTTTAAAGGTTATAATTTCAGTATACCGTAAATCGTCATTATCTGCAACAGTTGGAACCTTCGGTTCATATAAGATTCTAATATTTTTCAAAGTAATGTCCAAAGTTCTTGAAGTGATTCGAAAAGCTAGTGTAGTTTGTAGATATAATATTTAGCCCTTTGTAGTCTTAATAATCTAAGATTTCCTTTTACAGTTTAAAGTTTAAGCTACACAGTTGTAGGTAAAGTGAGAAAGAAAATATAAAGTTCAGTACTCACCATCAGCTCTTAATATATAGTGCCTGCATTCCCAGATCCTGCACTACTAGTCTTCCTCCGGCCATCAATCCTTCCCTCCTAATAGTTTATAAGTTGTCAACATTCGCACAACTGAGAGTTATTATTTGAATATACTAATAGCTTTGTGTTCACTACTAGATATTGCGCAAATTCCCATTCAACCGCATTGCTTCCTCCAGCCTTAATTTCTTTCATCTCTTTCTCACTCTTACCCAACTAAACTTTCATCTCTTCATCCCTGAGGTGAGCTTCACACAGGTATGACATGCTTCTTCTTATTCTCTTTACAGAAGGAGCAATATATATATAAAGAAAAAGAACCTATATATGTAATTTTTTTTAGTACTGAACCTCTTGTCCTGCTAAACAAGGGCAGCCGTTTGTACCTCAATACGTTCTTCTTCACTATTTCCCCCCAAAGTTTGAAGTTTGCTTCAGTGTTGTTTTTTGTAATTCAGACTTTCCTATTTAAATATCTGTTCAAGTGCAAGGTTGCTACTTTTGATGGCAGTTAAGCCCATCTCATTCATGTCTGTATACAGTTCAGTTTGGTCAATAGATAGGTATTTGAATATACCAATAGCTTTGTGTTCATTACTAGATATTGCACAAATTCCCATTCAACCGCATTGCTTCCTCCAGCCTTAATTTCTTTCTTCTCTTTCTCGCTCTTTTCCAATAATATCAACTAAACTTTCATCCCTGAGGTGAGCTTCACACAGGAGTTTGGAAAGGACTTGAGCTACTAGTTAGATCAGGAATGTGGAAGCTCAAAATTGCAGACAGGGGTGGGCCTTATAGCCAATGGCTGTATAGCACCAATGACTTTGTAGGAAGACAGACTTGGGAGTTTGATCCTGACGCTGGCACTCCTGAAGAAATAGCTCAAGTTGATAAGGCCCGTGAAGAGTTTTTCCAAAATCGCTTCCAAGTCAAGCCTTGCGGAGACGTTCTTCTGCGATTGCAGGTAAACAAGTTCACATCGTTCTTTGTTTAGCCCAGAGTCCATTGTTAAGCATTCTGTGACAACTTAGTTTACATTTTTGTTGACCTCAAAAATATAGATGCTGAAAGAGAATAAAGATAAATATGATCTAACTATACCCCCAGTAAAGATTGGAGATGACGAGGAAGTAACAAGTGAGAATGCCACAATGGCATTGAGGAGGGCTGTTAGATTTTTTTCATCCATGCAGACAAGCGACGGGCATTGGGCCGCTGACATAGGAGGACCATTATTTTTCATGCCTCCCATGGTATGCATTCTCTTCAGAAAAAAAAGAAGTCCTTAGCTTGTCCAATTTACTAATAATGCAAAATGCTACAAAATGCAGGTCTTTACCTTATACATTACGGGGATGCTAGACACAATGTTTTCACCAGAACATAAGAAAGAGACTCTTCGCTACATGTACTATCATCAGGTAGAAAACAGGTGGATAGTCGGTAGGTATCTCATATAAAAATAAAAATATGCTAATTGCCAAACACTTGTTTGCAGAACGAGGATGGTGGTTGGGGATTTCATATTGAGGGTCATAGTACCATGTTCGGTACAACGCTTAACTACATTTGCATGCGTCTACTAGGAGAAGGTCCGGAAGGAGGTGAAGACAATGCTTGTGCAAGAGCCCGAAAATGGATCCGTGATCATGGTGGTGTAACTTCAATACCATCTTGGGGAAAGACTTGGCTTTCGGTAGGACCATACCATGCATACAAACTCAAATTGCATCTGAATTGGTTGCAATATATCCATCTTATGTTTTAAAAATATGTATTTTCTTTGGTACCAGATACTTGGACTCTCCGAATGGTCAGGTTGCAATCCAATGCCTCCGGAGTTTTGGCTTCTTCCTTCTTTCATGCCTATGCATCCAGCAAAGATGTGGTGTTACTGTCGCATGGTTTACATGCCAATGTCGTACTTATACGGGAAGAGATTTGTAGGTCCCCTCACAGATGTCATACTTTCACTAAGGAAGGAGCTTCACATTGAACCTTATAATGAGATACAGTGGTTCAAATACCGCCATGTTTGTGCAAAGGTTCGAGTTTCTCATCAGTATAAAATGTTGAAAGTTCAAACTGAAGACTGGAAAATATGCATGTGTGCTTACTTTTAAAGTGTTTTAATGTAGGAGGATCTTTATTACCCCCACCCCCTAATCCAGAACCTGATTTGGGATTTTCTTAACGTGTTCGCGGAGCCAATTTTGACATGTTGGCCTCTGTCCAAGTTGAGAAACAAGGCTCTCAAAATTACAATGAAGCATATTCACTACGAAGATGAGAATAGTCGATATTTTACTATCGGATGTGTATAAAAGGTAATCTTCACATAATCAAATTTCAAGCTAGTTTTTTGTACCAGCCACGTAAATATTGCTTGTGATTGAATAGTTTCATGGTCTTATAATTTCTTATGACAGGTGTTATGTATGCTTGCGTGTTGGGTTGAAGATCCGAAATCGGACGCATTTAAAAAGCATCTCGCTAGAGTTCCAGATTACTTATGGATGGCTGAAGATGGAATGAGAGTGCAGACTTTTGGTAGTCAGATGTGGGACACAAGTTTCGGTGTTCAAGCCCTTCTGGCAAGTAACCTTCATGAGGAAATTACACATACACTTAAGAAAGGACATGATTTCATAAAACAATCACAGGTAAGTCTTATTTGAATTCAAAAATAATTTCTTCTCTTAAAGCATGACCCTTGGGATATTTTTCTATTTTGAAGGTTAAAGATAACCCCTCCGGTGATTTCAAAAGCATGTACCGCCACATTTCTAAAGGAGCATGGACTTTTTCAGATCAAGATCATGGGTGGCAGGTCTCTGACTGCACTGCAGAAGGGCTAATGGTAGTTAATCCTAAAACATATATGCAATAATCATAGTTGAATTGCTAGTAATACCAAATGTTTAATCTTCGACAGGGATGCCTCTTGTTTTCTCAACTGCCATCTGAAATGGTTGGTGAAAAGATGGAAACAGATCGAATGTATGATTCGGTTAATCTTCTCCTCTCCCTACAAGTATGAGACTAGTATTTTTACGTAAACTCTTGTAATGTGAGATTGCATTTTGTGTCATATATCTCAGTGATAAATGGTTCACTGCAGAGTAAAAATGGTGGATTGTCGGCTTGGGAACCGGCAACTGCGCATGAGTGGTTGGAGGTATCTTCGTTTACATATATTGTTCAAGGGTTTGCTTACGATTGAGTTTTCTGTATTTGACCTTAATTTTTAAATCACTTCGCAGGTACTAAACCCAACGGAGTTCTTCCAAGACATTGTTATTGAACATGAATATGTGGAATGCACTGCATCAACAATCCAGGCGCTAGTAGTGTTCATGAAACTGTATCCTGGACATCGGAAAACAGAAATTGAAACTTTTATTGCAAAAGCAGTACGTTACCTAGAAGATCAACAAATGCTGGATGGTTCGTGGTACGGCAATTGGGGAATTTGCTTCATTTATGGAACATGGTTTGCACTTCGAGGGCTAGCAGCTGCTGGGAAGAACTGTAATAATAGCCTGACTGTTCGTAAAGCTTCTGAGTTTCTACTTTCTACGCAATTAGCTTCTGGTGGTTGGGGAGAGAGTTATAAGTCTTGCCCGGAAAGGGTAATATTCTTACCTACTAATTGAAGACCATCTTTCAGATGAGAAAACGATTTACTATCGAAAGTTATTGTTTGATGAAGCAGGTATTTATACCTCTGGAAGATAAAAAATTTAATTTGGTGCACACTGCATGGGCTATGATGGGTTTAATTTATAGCGGGCAGGTTAGTTTTGATCTTAAACACATCAAATTCGTACTTCTAATCTTTGAAATACTCACTGGTCTAAACTATTTTATTTTATTATTAGGCTGACAGAGATCCGAGGCCGTTGCACCGAGCACCAAAGGTCTTGATTAATAACCAAATGGAGAAAGGAGACTTCCCACAACAAGAAATTACAGGAGTGTTCATGAAGAACTGTATGTAACATTTTGCAGCGCACAGAAACATATTCCCATTGTGGGCTCTTGGAGAATACCGTCGAAAAGTTTTGTTGTCGTAAAATTAACGAACGGGTATATATGTACATTTTTAGAAATAAGAATAATTAAAATAGAAGTCAATGCTGATTCGGAATTTTATTTATTTATTTATGACAGTGAGATTGTCATCCAGCCAACATAAAAATATTTTGAGTATGTGATTGGTATCTCTATCTTGAAAAACCATAAGTCCTTCTACCACGACAGATCGACCGGGGGGAGGGAATATGCTAATTTCTGTTTACAGTTTATGTCAATCATTTTACATTTCATGTTGATCATGAACTTTTACTAATGCAGAATGACCATTGAACCATATACAAGGAAACTTGGGTGGGAAGTAGCAGTATAACAACAAAACAAGAGATTACAACCTAAAGTATAGCTTCCCATCAGCATCATCCTTAAGGTGGGCACACAAGCCAACAGGGATAGCATCTGGGGGGTATACTGAATTCACCTATTACATCAAGAAAAGTGAAAGGATAATTTGGCACTGGCATTTGCTTCTTTCAGTTTTTGTATGTGTGAAAAACTCCGATCTCAGTGAATTTCTTCAAATTCTCAATGACCTCAAATATCTTAATTAAATGTATCCAATATCTCGTCAAATTAAATCCCTTTATTAAGATACATTTGGCTTAAAACGTGCATTTGGTGTGAAAATAGAGGAGGTAGACAACTCCTTAGATTTCTTAAACTGTTCACTGTTGCTTACTGCAACTGGATCAATAGCAACTGGATCAATAGCAACTGGTATTAGCTCAACCCTAGGCATTTCAACTCGGTAATCAATTTGTTTACCACTTCGAGGGGTGGTAATGACATTAAGCTATTTTGGGAT
Source organism: Kingdonia uniflora (assembly GCA_014058105.1). NCBI lineage: Eukaryota > Viridiplantae > Streptophyta > Magnoliopsida > Ranunculales > Circaeasteraceae > Kingdonia > Kingdonia uniflora. Next base: position 64,066 of record JACGCM010001052.1, read on the forward strand.
TGAGCTAGAATCAAACCCTGGTGGTCCTTTCGAATTAGATACAGGTTGGCTAGGTAGCTTATCTGGTGGTCTCCCATTTAATACATTTACCAATTGTCATATCTGAGTCTCTAGAATAGAGATGGATTGGGATGTAAAATTCTGATTCAACAATATCTGTTGTTGGAAGTGCATCATTTGTTGCTAAAATTGTAATGCTTGTTTTGACTTTTCATTGATTGTTGCATGAAGAGAGAAATGATATCTTCCAAAGATGGTTTAGGAGGAGCGGGTGGGAACTGTTTGAATGGCTGAAAAGGTTGCTGAGATGCCTAAGGATAAGACTGAGAACGAGGATTCCTAGGCAAATTATAAACTGAGGTTTGTAGCGCCTCTCCAAAATCTTAATTGGGTTGGCTATTCTGCCACAAAAATTTTGGGTGGTTCTGCCAAGTTGGCTTGTAAGGGTCAAATGACCTCTTGTAGGTATTATTCAAAACATTCACTTGCTCTTGATTGTCATTCATTTTATTGAACATGAGACATATTTGAGTCACATGGGTGACATAATGACAAATGGTACAACCCTGTTACTGAAATTGGTTCATACTACTGATTCATAGCCATATCCTCAATTTTTTGGGTAAGAGTATCTAATTGGGCTCTTATGGTCGTTCCCTCACTCACCTTGTATAAGCCACTTTTCTTAGCTGTATAAACATTTCTATGTAGATCAAAATCTCACTGCTGGGAGTTCTCAACCAGTATCTCAAACTCCTCATAAGCTCTATCGGGTTCAAGGTCTTGGAATTTGCTACTATGCATAGATTCTAGCCTATAACGATTCTTATAATAATTCTCAGAGGTTATTTTATGATAGAAGATTTGGGCTAGATTTTGCTTCTCAAAACCATAATAGGGACATTGTGAAAGAAGATATTTATATTTCTCTCATGCCTCGTAAAATGTTTCGCTCTCATTTTGAACGAATTCAACAATTGCATTTCTAAGAACAATGGTTTTTCCCGTAGAAAACCATTTGGTTTTGAACTTGGTCTCCATTTGGTCCCATGAATTGATAGATGCTGGTGCCAATGAATCAAACCAATGACTCGTCCGGTCTTTTAGTAAGAATGGAAATAAAAGAAGGCAGACAAAATCCTTAGTAAAATATTGGTATTTTGAGAGCGTACAAATTTTCTTAAACTCATTGAGGAGAATGAATTAAGCCAACTTTTTTTTATTAACAATTATTTTTAGGTCTGGGACGTTCAATTTTGGTATGATACAAATTTCTTCATATCCATAATGGGTGGTCCCATTTATTAGAGAGTTTTTTGGGGTGATGAAATCTCACAAGTCTCTAACAGTTTTTACCTTTACTAATGTTGGAATGAAAAAGAATTTTAAATACGTCAATAGGTCAATCCAACCAGAACAATTTTTTTATCAGAGCAACGTGAATTTGCACAGCCCACACGACTTTATATGTCCTAATGCTAGGATGGAGCTGATATGTACTTTTTATAGATGTCAGGCTTAGCGAAGTATCAACCTACGAGAAGTGTTTCCCGGTGAAGCTGTGGCCGCTCCTTCACTTAGGGGGCACAAGAAGGATTTTGCAAGAGATTTGCCGATAAGTTTTTCGCTTTTTCCATTTGCTGTAACTTTTCTGTTATCCTTTATCGATCTTATAGATGATCAATATAACTCATCAAAAAGAACTTCGTAAGTCTTTATGCCAATTGAACATTAAGCACCTCAGTAAAATCAACAACCAATAAACGAAGTACTTTGGGTCAAGGGAAAATCAGCATGCATATAAAAGAGAAAAGCACAAAGCCTTCATAAATTTAAGTATCACATGCAAGCGATTCAATCAAAGATTTCACCAAAATTATTGGCCAACTTAAATGTTATGTATGAACTCGAATTTAAGAGATTGTCGAAGTTGGGAAATTGTTGAAGTTGTTCGAACGAACTCATGTACTCCCTGGAATTTTGGCCAAAGAGTTAATCTGGTTCGAACGAGCTTGGATGTCGTTCGAATGAGATGTTATGTTTCTAGGGTTGGAGACCAACTATCGCAAAGTCGTTTGAACGAGCTTGGAGTCGTTCGAACGAGCTTCGCGTAGATTTGCCTTAGATGTTAGAGTTATGCCTCGAGATTCGTACTACATGTATTTTTTGTCCTCTAGTATATAAAGAGAACTTAAGTTATTTTTGTTAACCTATCTTTTGTGACTTTAACCTTAGAGAGGCTAGGGTTTGAGAGACTCCATTAAAGCTTGAGAAGCTTGAGAGATCATTGTAACCTATTTGATATCATAGTGAATTGTTCGTGGGGAGTGGTTTTTCATCCGCAAGGGTTTTCCACTTTTCTCCTCCGGGTAAATTCCTTGTGTTATTTATTGTCTTTGTTTGATTTACTTCTTGTGTTGGCAATTTCTGCGTTTCGTTCTTCGTGGGGAAGAGAGAGTAGCTACCTCAATTCTCAACACTAAAGACCACATGCAGTTACTTAATACGACTCGAGTACTCAAAAGAAACTTACACTTAGTGTTATAATTTTGTTTTACAAAACAAAGTAACGTAAAAAGAATTTCGTAGCTGTGCTATAAAGTCCAAAGAGTCAATCATCAAATCTTGAGCACCAAATAACTATTTATGTTTGTGCCTAAGTGTTCCTTGAGATTCAAAAGAATAGGAGAAGAAAAAAGAAAAAAGAAATGATGATGAAAAAATAAATCGGCTTAAAAAGAACAGCCCAAAAAAAAAAACGCACATTTGTAAGTCCCCAACGACGGTGTCAAAAACTTGATGGATATAAAATTGAAGTCTTAAAATGACCCACAAGCGAACTTTGTACCGTTGAGTACAAATACTAGCGGGGTCGTATCCCAAGAGACTAGTAGGTGCAAATTAACTTCGAGCTATTAATTTTATCCAATACAAAAGATTTGTGTGTAGGTTTTGAAATGACGAAAACGAATAAATAAAAGTGATAAGGTTTTGATATGAATCGGAGAGGAAACCAATGTGTGATTCAACTCTATCCGTTGTAACTATGAGATAATATATATCACGAATTCCTGTATCGCATATCCTTGGTCGGGTATATGCATACATCACAAAATAAGTAATTATACTTTGAGAATTACTCATATGCCAACTTATTCAACCATGGTCCAGTTGAAAATGATGGCTTATGTTCTCTTCCTCATGTTCTAAACTATCTTATAATAGTCAAACAAGATAATTTCCTTGAACTCTTTACTTCCACGAATCCAAGCTATGGTCAAGCTAAGATCATAGAAATAAAACTATACATTAAATTGGGAAAAAAAAATGTAACTACTCTTAACTAAACTACAATATTCTACATTAATGCTACATTGGATGGACGCTCCTCTAGCCATGGCTAAATCGTTTAGCTACTCATTCCTTTGATCAATGTCATATTACTATTATAATAACAAAAATAAAAGACACGAAGAAAAGAGTAGAAAAATCTGTATTGCTTTCAACCTTGATTTACACTATCCATGATCCCTCAAATGGGTGCAATTCCCCTCCTATTTATAGAGTATAGGAGGGGTTACAAAATATTAACATAAATGAGAAATCCCCTAATATGTCAGAAGAGAGGCTACCACAATGATCATACCCCTTAAATGAAACATTTTCAAGTTAAGCAACGTTTATTACTCCTAGGCAGGTATTGGTTCAAACTCTGCTTCTAAGTTCAAGTTGAATATCATGGTAAATCTACAATTACACCACCGTTGGTTAGAGTTCCCGGATTTTTGTTAGAGAATGGTAACTCCTTCCCGCAACCTAAGCATTCAAATTTGCCTCGAATGACAGTATGTATTCTAGAGCTTATGTAACTTAAACATTGAGAAAGCTTCCATTGAAATTTTTTAGAAGTTATGATTCTTAATTGATTTATCCAAGGTGACACAGACCAACTTAACTCAAGCTTGGTACGTGCGGCACTCAAGGCACCTGCCTCAAATAAGCCTAATTATTCGTCTCATTTCAATCGTCTTAAGAACACAATATCATATAAACTCGCATACAATTAAGGCAACACAAACAATGTACAAAAGGGTCTTTGAAAGCATCATTTCATTTATTTATCAACAACAAATTATAAATCTTATTTTTCTTCTCGGATGTATCGAAGTCAAGTCCTCTACATATATAGTTACTAAGTAAATAACTAAGAACCAAAAGGAAACATCAAAGTTGGAGACGAAACGTACTCCCCCTTTTGCCTAACCTAAGTTTTACAAAAAAAATAAATAAATTATACATGGCTTTATTACATCTTAAAGCTACTCTGTACAAAATCTGGGCTTGATCGGCTGAGGTGTTACACTCACTCCCACTCATCTTGGAGACGCCCTCGTCGACTTCTTCTTCTTCTTCCACATCTGCCTGTTCTCTTTCCTCTCTTGCTTGGCCTCAATCTTCCTGAGTCAGACCAGAAGGGGATGAGAATCTTAGTGCTCCCAGATGGCTTCTGTTTCTAGCAGATCCTTCTACTTCACTAGGTACTCATAGACTTCCTCCTTGGTGTTAGGATAAACATGGGTCACTCTGTGAGCAAGAACACTCTCTAGAACTTGGACTGAGTTGACTGGCTTGAGAGGAACCTTAGGTTTGACGGTACTTCTGCTTGGATCTTCCTTGTCTTGGTGGTAAGGTTTTAAGGAACTTGTATGGAACACCGGATGGGGGAAACGAAGGTGGGGTGGCAGTTGAAGCTTGTAAGAAACCTTCCCAACTTTGCCAATGATCGGCATTGGACCAATATACTTGGGTACCAGGCCTTTGTGTACTCTGTCACTTTGGTGCTTAAGGTAAGAGTTCTTAATCAGAACAAGGTCTTCCACTTGGAAAAGATCTGGTCGTCTCTTCTGATTTGCCTATTTCTTCATTTTGGCAGACGCTTTTCCAAATAGGCCCGAGCAATATCAGTATTTCGCTACCATTCCCTTGTAAACTGGTAGGCTCTCGGAATGCTTTCTTTATAACCAGAGACCACCGTGAATGGTATGAGAGGCTGCTGTCCCAATAGTATCTCAGAGGGACTCTTGTTGGTTGAGAAACTCTTCTGTAGATTAAAGCAAAACTGTGCTAAATCCAGGAGTTCGGCCCAGTTCTTTTTGTTCGCCCTGACGAAGTGCCGAAAGTATTCTTCCAGCATTGCATTGAAGCGTTTAGTCTGGCAATCTGACTGCGGGTGGTTACTGGTTGAGAAGTTGAGAGTGGATCCCAGTAATCTGAACACTTCTCTCCAAAATGTCCCAGTAAATTTCAGATCTTTGTCACTGACAATGTCATGCGGCATGCCCCAATACTTAACTACGTACTTCCAAAGAGATGCGCTATTTTATCTGCTGTGCATATAATCAGGCCTGGAATGAACGTTGCATTCTTAGAGAATTTGTCAATGATCACGAGTATGGAATCATATCCTTTAGTCTTAGGTAACCCAGAGATAAAGTCCAAAGAAATGCTTTCCCAAGGTCGGGTTGGTATAGGAAGTGGTTCAAGCTGTCCCAGCAGCATGTCCCAGCAGCATGTCCCGATTCACTTTGTCTTGCTGGAAAATGTGACAAGTCCGCGTGTAATCCATCACTTCATTTTGATCATTGGGCTAATAGTAACCTCTGTGCCGCAAGGATAGTGTTCTCTGCCAACCCGGATGACCTACCCAAAGAGTATCGTGACACTCCTTTATCAACTCCCATCTTAGTCCTGTGAACCGAGGAACATAAATCCGTTGTCCCTTCGTATATAAAAGACCATCTTCTACCCATAACCGCTTTGTCTTCCTCTGTTTCACCAAGTTAATGATGGCCTGGGTTTGAGGATCTGCTGCCAACCCTTTACCGATCCTATTTTGGAGAGTACTAGTAACGTGAGAGTGAGACTGTTCAGCAGCTATAGAGATGGCCGCTAGTTCAGCTTTACGGCTCAACGCATCCGATACATTGTTCATCCTCCCTGGCTTGTGCTCGAGCTCTAAATTAAACTCTGCTAGAAACTCTTGCCAACGAGTCTACTTCGAGGTTAACTTCTTCTGTGTAAGGAAATGGCTTGCCGCACTGTTATCGGTCTTTACCAGAACCTTCATTCCTAATAGATAGTGTTTCCATACTCATAGATAATGCACAATAGCTAGGAGTTCCTTCTGTTGGGCTGAATACCTCATCTCTGTGTCATTCAGCTTCTTGCTTTCATATGCAACTGGATGCCCTCTTGTAATAATACTCTACCGATAGCAAAATCAGACGCATCCATATGTACCTCAAACGACTTGGTAATATCTGGCAAGGCTAATACTGGGTTGCTAATCACCGCATGCTTCAGATCGTCAAAAGATGCTTAACATTTCTCAGACCATGACCAAGATATGTCTTTCTTGAGAAGATCTGTAAGGGGTGCAACACTCTTCGAATATCCTTCGATGAACTTGCGGTAACATTTCTCTAACTTAACATAAAGCTGGTCTGTCGTAGGACTTGGAATACCAGGCAAAGATGTTCAAGGTGCTCTTCCATAGTACGGCTATAGATAATAATATCATCCAAGTATACTACTACAAACTTATCAATATATTTCTGGAAGAGCTCATTCATAAGGGTACAGAATGTTGCAGGAGCGTTGGTCAGGCCGAATGGCATGATAAGAAATTCATATGCCCCATACCGAGTGGAACAAGTCATCTTTGGTTTGTCCCCGGCAACAATCCTGACTTGATAATAACCCGATCTCAAATCAAGTTTAACGAAGTACTTCGAGGATGTAAGCTGGTTAAATAAGTCGGCAATGAGCAGTATTAGAAACTTGTTCTTCACTGTTACCTTGTTCAGGGCTCGATAGTCGAAACATAATCGCAGACTTCCATCTTATTTCTTCTGAAATAAGACCGGGGAACCATATGGCGCCTTTGTGGGGCGAATAAAGCCCGATTCCAATAATTTATCAAGCTGTTTCCGAAGCTCTGCTAGTTCAGGCGGACTCATTCTATACGGTCCTTTTGCAAGAGGTTTGGTTCCAGGGACGTGGAGGTAGCACCTTCGGCATCACATCCTTGAACTCAGTAAGCACCCGGGAGACTTTTGTTGGCACGACACAGTGAATCTGATCATCCAGCTTTAGCCGTAAGGTAACAAGGTATGCCAACTCCCCTCACTTTAGTCCCTTCTCAAACTGAACAACTGATAAGAGTCTGTTCTCATCTCTATACATGGACATCTATATGATTGAGAGATTATCCCCAAAAATCCCCAAGGAATTGACGAACGGCATCGGCACTGCTTTGTGGTAGCGAAGAAAGTCCATTCCCAAGATAATCTTGAATCATCCAACGTCACTGCGAGAAGGTTAACCTTTTCACTCCACTGTCCCATCTTAACTGGAACCAACTTGGAAACACCATGTATCGGCATCGCGGTGGAGTTGACAGCTTTCATCCTGCTAAAATCTTTCACCAAACGCAGTCCCAAACGATTCGCTTCCTGAATAGCGATAAAGCTATGGGTAGTACCTGTATCAACCATCGCCACTTAGGCTTAATCTCTGGCAACTGAGTGGCCACGATATTGAGCAAGTAAAGAGAACCCATATGAGTTTCACCGCTATCATTTCCCTAAGTGGTGTCATTAGCTTGGTCCCCTTGCGACGCCATTAGAGCATTCAGGGCCGTCTTCTTAGGACACTGATAAGCTTTGTGATTCCCTCCACAAAAAAATAGTTCAAGTTCCCAGGACGCCCTTGAAACCTGGACGAGGAGGAAGTGCCACCATTATTGCGTGGTCTGTGGTACTCCCTCCCAGAATTGAAACTCGATGCACCGCCCGCACTTGCTTCACTAGAGCCTTGACCTTGGTCTCCCCCATTTCTAGCTTGGTACCCCTAATTCTTACCCTTATTATAATTATAGGAGGACCCCGTTCTCTGCTGCGACTGAGAACTAGACTAAGATTGAGTCGGTCTATGCTCACCCTGCATAGAAGTGTAGTTGTTGATACGCTCAGAAGAGGCCATTGCAGATGCCAAATCTTGAACCCGTTGCCTTTGCAGTTCATTCTGGAACAAGGGTTTCAAACCTTCCAAGAAACAGAATAGCTTATCTTTTTCAGACATGCCGTGGATATCCAACATCAGGGATGAAAACCACTTCACATACTAACGAATGTTGTTGGTCTGCTTTAGTTGCCTTAAACTCTTCCGAGCAATGAGCTCAACATTCTCGGGTAAGACTTGATTCTTTAGCTCTTTCTTCAAGTCATCCCACGTTCCAATTGCACAGCGACCGCTCTGGATCTCAGCATACTTGGTGTGCCACCATAGTTTAACGTCACCGACGAGGTACATGGTTGCCATTGATACCTTTTCACCTTCGCTATCAGGCCTGACTACATTGAAGTAAGCCCTCCATATCAATGAGGAAGTTTTCCACTTTCTTTGCGTCCTTCGCCCCCTCGTACGGCTTGGGTTCGTGGACCTTGGTCCTGGGCCGTTCTATACCGCCGCCTAAAGGTGTCGGTTCACCATTCCCAACAGCCTTAAGTAGGAGATTCACCTTCAAAGATAGTTCGACCACCTGATCCAGAAGAGTAGCTATATTCCCTTCAACAACTCCCTCAAGTGCAACGAGACGTTCTCCCATATGGGCCTGATCGTCTGCGAGCCCGTCCAATCTTTCCTCAAAAGCCGTTACTTGATTGATAATCCCACTTAGAGTTTGCATCTTATCCTCTAATTGGTCCAACCGCGTTCGGGTATTCACTGGTCTGGGATTAACGGGTGGTACTACCACATGCAGGGCAAGGACCTGGGCGGGGTCGGTAGCATTCAGACCCTCCGCCATAGCAACTATATCGCTTTCTACTCAAACGTTAACTCTGACACCAACTGACACAGACCAACTTAACTCAGGCTTGGTACGTGCGACACTCAAGGCACCTGCCTCAAGTAAGCCTAATTATTCGTCTCTTTTCAATCGTCTTAAGAACACAATATCACATAAACTCGCATACAATTAAGGTAACACAAACACTGTACAAAGGGTCTTTGAAAGCATCATTTCATTCATTTATCAACAACAAATTACAAAGCTTATTTTCCTTCTCGGATGTATCGGAGTCAAGTCCTCTACTTATATAGCTACTAAGTAAATAACTAAGAACCAAAGGAAACATCAAAGTTGGAGACGAAGCATACTCCCCGTTTTGCCTAACCTAAGCTTTAGAAAATAAACGAAAATTATACATGGTTTTATTACATCCTAAAGCTACTCTGTACAAAATCTGGCTTGATCGGCTGAGGCGTCACAGAAGGCACAAGTTTTACAAAGCCAGATTAACGAGGGCACGCAGTCAACAATATTGTTTTACGTGGCAGTGGAATTGCTGGAGTAGTTAGTTTTAGAAGGACCTCACACCACAGTTAATGCAAACCTTCATTCCCCATTTAACAACACATCAATATCCCGAAAATACAAATTATGATTACCAGGTTCCAAAAAGTAGAAAGAAATAGCCAAAGCGGAACATCGTTATCCGTTACTAACTGTATCCCTGTCATGTATAATGCTGCTGCAGATACGAGAACCATAGTAACCATAATATTGAAGAGAGAATCCTTAGTATCAACACGTCCCAACGCCAACCAGATTGTGATTAACGACGTGAAAAAGCACATACTGTCCGAGAAAAGGAAGTGAAAGAATTCCTTTTTAGCCAACTCTCTTGCAACTGCTTTCCCTGGCCTGTGCTGGTTTGACGCTGTGACATTTGGGAGCTTTGAAGCATGTGGGATTAAAAACAAGAATGGCATAGTATTTTTTGGAAATAAGTACTTGAAATTGTGTTTTAATTTCTTAAGATAAGATGTATGTTGTGGAATTGTTGAATTTGATGTAAATCCTGGAATAGTTGAATTTGTGATGGGTTCCGAGTCCCATTCTTGCCATAAACCCCCAGGCGGATTAAGTGCAACCTCGAAAGCTAAGGTCGCAAACATCACACATAGAATTATAATTCCATTTCTAGACCAATCCCCTTTTGCATATGATCCAGAACGACCCTTAGAATTGTTGTTCTCCCGTGATCCAGAACTAGAGCTGGACAGTTTTCTGTGAAATTTTCTTAATGGTGTTCGAGGAGGACTAACACGAAGTTCCAGTTGCTGAGATGGCACAGGAGATGGAGGATTATTGACTTGTCCTTGAGAAGGATATAAGTTGGCCTGCTGTCCTCCAGCATTTTGAAGTAGTTCCACAATTTTGTCCTCGTCCGGCTCAGCAGGGCGGGTTAGGAGGACATCTAGCACAGTCAGCCCTTTGGAGTTCACCGCATTCACATCCACTTTAATCTCAGTCACTAGAAACTCTACTATCTGCAGCAAGGATTAGTAGGTTTATTCTAAACATGATATTTTTCTCTTATTCACAACTACCATACTGTAAATTTTGTATTGACAACATTGTTTGATACATCACGCAATTAAAACCGTAATTAAGTGTGTCGTGGGATGGGCAGCTAGATATGCAACATTAGTTATTCAGATGCAGCTATTTTGTTGGTATATGGATAAAGCTTCTCAGAGAGATCAAATGGTGTGTTGTTAATGATAAGCTTGTAGGGATTGGAATTACTGGCAGATTAAGAAACTCATGACCTTTAATGCCTTTATTTACCATTTATGGCATTGAAACTAGCTTCAAAAGCAAATCGGGCATTAGATAATAATGAGAATAGAGGGATCTTGGCAAGATGGAACATAGATGTTGAGTTTAGGCCTGCACCTGTTATTTATTGCAAGTTGGAGCCTCCTGATTGTGATACCCTATTGATAAACACTGGTGGCTCTTTGAAGGATGGGAAGGTAAGGTTGGTTATTGTGACGCCCAGGCTTTGTATATAGTATCCTTAGGTTGTAAAAGAGCATTGTACAAATTTTTATTTATTTTTGTAAATGTTAGCTTAGGAAAATGGGGGAGTACGCTTCGTCTCCACTTTTGATGTTTCCTTTTAGAACTTAGTTGTTTTCTTATTTCCTATATATGTAGAGGACTAGTATCCGATACCCCAAGAAGGATTTAAGCTTGTATATGTTTTGTAATAGTTGTTGATATTTGAATGAAATAATGCCTTCAAAGACCTTTTGTTCAGTGTTTGTGATGCGTTGAGATTATGTGATGTTTTGCGATGTTGTGTTGCTAAATAATTGATATAGAAGAGTAATTAGGCTTACTTGGAACAGGTGTCTCGAGTGCCGCACGTGCCAAAGTTGATTTTAAGTTGGTCCGTGTCAGTTATGGAGATGAGTGGGATTGGAGATGCCTCTTAGTAAAGGGTATATAAAGGTTAACGTTGCAGCTGATTGTGGTGCTGTCTACTACATTAAGATTCATGGGATGTAAAGATCATTGTAAACAGACTTATGAGATGAGATATATAGATGCAAGTTCATTTTCAGAGGATTTAAATAAAATCTTATTTGATGATGCTTCTGTAGTCTTAAATGTAAGACTATAGCTTCTGCTTTCCCCCTCCCTGGCCTGTAGGGGTTGGGAAATTTCGTCGTTTTTTCCCCCTTATCATTTATACAATTATCTCAGTTACCAAAAAAAAAAGCTCCGCTTCTTAAAAAAATGACCTTGTTAATGATTAAGCAATAATTGAAAACTTGCCTGAAGTTGCTTCTCAGCTGTTGCAATGTGCAAGATAGTATCACCTTCTTTGTCTTTGGAATTCATGAAAGCATCATCAAGGCCGAGATTTCGGAAATAATGAACAAAATATACCAACGCTTCCAAGTTACTGTTCTTGACAGCAAGGTGCAGAACTGTCTCACCACTCCATGTTCTCTCTAGGGCTGAGGCAGGACAGCATGAAAGCAAGACTGGAAGAACATTTAACCGCCCTTTCTCTGCAGCGCAGTGTAGAGGAGTCCTCCCACCACTATCTCTGAGAAGACAAAATCCACTATCAACCTCCAGTAAATCCTCCACTATTTCCAGGTATCCTTGGGATGATGCAATATGTAAGGGAGTAACCCTGTGCCTGTTGAATTCTCCTGCTAATTTAGAATTTAATCCGATAACCACCCTTGCAAACTCGGTATGACCAAGCAATGCAGCGATGTGGAGAGGTGTTTCTGAGGAGGCCATTGTTAGTGTATAAAGGATAAGCCGATCTTCTCCTAGTAAGAGTAGCAAGGCTTCGACATCTCCCTTGTAAGAAGCCTCAAACATCCTAGGATCCATCTTCAATATTAATGATTGATCTATCAGTTAAGAGTTTTATAGTGTGATCTGTGGAGCTAAGTTTGTGGAAGGAAGGATCCAGGAAAGTTAAAACCTTGGCAGTTTGCATCTTGAAACTAGCGTTGCTAGTGCATACTTAATTCCATGTATTTCCAAATCGATAATGCTCTATGCGATATTTTTAGTTTGGTTATTGGTGCCTTGAAACTAACGATTTCTTGGTCATATTTTGGGCCAATGGGATTATGGGGTGTTAGCTCCAGACAAACTGTGTTTTTGGATTGGTGCATGTATATATTATTATGATTTCTACAAGACACCAAATCGTTTCTGTATCTTATAGCCCATATACAATATGTAAGATTGTGATTACATTTATAATATTAAAGGAATAGCAATGCCATGAGAATAAATCTCGGCTGTTGATCACCCTACTCTACACATGTTGAGGAATATTAAAATTATTTAGTCTATTCTCGAAATTGATTTAATACTAAAATGCCGTATTTCGTATGTACCAAATCTCATCCAAAATAGGCATCTCAATCGTAATTAGGTGATGAAATAAGGGGTATAAATAGAAGTTCAGTGCATAACTTTTCGTATATACGAAATTAGAGGTATTTTGGGGATTCTAAATACGAAATCAGGGTCATTTCTGTAAATCTCCCTCGTACATTTCGTCTCTCCCAAACGAACCAAACTCCTCTCTTCCAAACCAAACCCAACAAGCTCCTCTCTCCTCTCTTCTAAACCATACGGTGATACTCGGTGTGCAAGAACGATCAGCTAGACAGTCTCCAGTTCAAACAGTACCTCTGCTCAGTGATTTAATTTTGTTTTCTAGGGTTTCATTTTATCAAAGTTTTGGAAATCAGATCAACAGATGTAATCACCACTAAACTCAAAATTCTCTCTTCCAAACCCTAGCTTGTAAGTGGATTGCTGAATTCGAGAACATCACAATTTTGTTGGGAATTGTTTCTTATGTTTGATTGGAGAGCCGACAAAATACAACTGAGATGTCAAACCCTATTACCCCTTTTATTGCTAATATATAACCATCTTTCAGTCTCTCTGTAATCTGCCTATCTCTGTTTCAAGCTCTTCCCTGAAAAAGAATAGAGATTTTTTGGTATAATTTACTTTTTATTGCTAATTAAATTGTTTTATGATCTGGGTTTGTGTTTTTAATGGTGGGGTTTCTTTGTTGTGATTAAATTTTGAGTCTTTATTATCAGGGTTGTATCGTGTTTGGGTATGAGAAATAGCAGTGTTTGCAGGTTTAAAAATAGTTTTGATTCGAGGTTGTTTGAATTTGTGTGGGTATGGTTTTGTACAAAATGGGGTGGTGTTGTTAGTGTCAAATGTTTAAATTGAATTGAGAAGTTTGTTCTTTGTTGAGGTTTATTGGAAGAGATTTGTATTTGATCTTTGTTGTTTTGATTTGGGTCCAATTATAGAGCTAAAAAACTTTTATATGTAGAGCTAAGCTTGATTTGATTGATAAAAAATGCGTCTTTTTCGAGTTTTGTTTTGCTCTTTATGAGTAAAGATTGTGTTTTTACTTCTTTCAATTTGTCATACCCAATGTGTATGAACTTGTACATAAATGGGTTTAATTCTATGTTCTTATGTAGATAGTGGAAGAGATTTGTGTTTCATATTTGTTATTTTGGTTCAAGTCTATTTATGCGTATTTAAGAGTTAAGATACTTCTAAGTTAGAGTAAGTCATGTGTTGGATTATTGCATATTTAGAGCTAATTAGAGAACCCGAGAGCCGGCCGAGAAGGGTTTAATGAGTTGATGATGGTTTAGAATAAGAAGATTATTTGATTTGTTGATGGAGAATGAGAGAGAACGGGAATTTATGACTATTTAGGTTTGGCAATTTGGAAAATTTGAGTATTTGTATCCACTGAAGGTACGTTTAATTACACCCATTAATCTAAAAATTATCTCAATTCGTTAAACTTGATTTGTATGTTTGTAGTTTTGGGGTTTGGTTGAAAACTCTTATCATTGAGCTAAAGTTGAGATATGCTATGTAGGATTTTCTATTTTTTAAGGTTGGGGAACTTGATTTTGTGACTCGAGTGAATTGTGGAATTTGGGGCTGTTATGTGTTTGATTTATTTTTTTGAAGTTGTACTCGTTTGATTTTATTTTTTTAGTAATCTCAATTATGTTTCCTCACATTGAATCAATGTGTAGAGTTCGAGATAATCTTGGGTGTAAATTGTTTGATTTAGTTTCGAACCCCCTTTAAAGTTGACAATAATCTTCAGTTCTAAGCAGTTTTCCTCAATAAAATTTATCTTTGAAGATTTAGCGATTAGCAGCAACTTAAAAATTTGAATTGAATGGAATCAAAAATATAACAAAACAGTTTTCCCTAAGGATGCTTAAGAAATCCAATATTTGTAACCTGGTTATTTTCTTTCTGATTGTGTATTATATTATCCTTGATCTTTCATGGGTGCATTTATCTTAATTGACTCTTTATGATTCTTTGTTATGCTAACTATTCTTACCACTAACTATGGTTCTAATAATTATTTCCCGATTTTGCATCAAATGACATGTATTTGTAACAATTTGACACCATAATATAATCTGCTCTCTGTACAATATTAAGTTTACCTTATAGGGCTTATCATGAATTTGAAAATATTTAGTCTTTATAGTGGCCATTTACGTATTTTCTCTTTTGTACCCACTATAACGATTTTGCTTTTATAATTATTACCAATCCGCATTGATAAAATATCGTTGTTTGATTATTACCAGGAACCAGCAGTTAGGGGAAAGCTTTAGGACAACCAAACTATGGTGGAGGAGCCTTTATACTAGAGTAAGATTGCCTACATATACTGTTTCAGAGTTTTTTGTATTGCAAAAAGTTTGAGCGCTACTAACACTGCTTATAACAACTTCAATGACCTCCCTAAAACCTGATATTTAGCCATCCTCCAAAAGTAACTTGAGTTTAACTTTCATTACATCCTCTCTGTGTGTAGCTGTAGCAAGAGCTAAACTGATGGTTCCCTTTTAAAGGTGTCATAAATTAATTGCCGCAACCTCTACCTACCCTATAGTGTTCCGTTTATATGGCATTGATACAGATTAGTTACAACACCTTAACCTACCCTATAGTGTTACATTGTTTAGAATGACTAATTGCATGAGGATATCGTAGTCCATTTTACTCATTTTTGCATCAAAGAAGGACCTGGTTGGTAGCTCCCAAGTATCGAAATCCACATTGTAGGTCATGAAAGGTCCTTTTCACCTTCAAAACCATATGAAAACCATAGGATTGTTTAAAAGTGGAATAGAATGAAAAAAATATATCCCCAAACATGACAATTGTTATATAACAAACTAGAATTTTATCAGAAGTCAACATTTTTTTATTTCTTTCCAATAAATTCTCAAGAATATCTCTTTTTGTAGCACCCCAAAAGAACCATAAATGACAAACCTTCTACCGAACTTCTTGATTGCCACTTGGGGTTTGGAAGATAGGTTGGAATATTGTTTAATTACACCCGATTTATCCAAATTTTATCGCGATTCATCGAATTTGTTTGTAGGTTTGTCGAGTAATCAAAATTATTGGGTTTGCTCTTTATATGCATGTTGTAGTTCTGAGGTTTTGTTGAAAACTCAGATTGTAGATCTAAAGTTTTTCAATGTTATGTGAGATTTTGGGTTTCTCTAAGTTGGGCACTTGATTTTGTGATTTGGGTGAATTGTGGGATTTGGGGTTGTTATGGGCTTGATGAGATTGTGAGATTATACTTTTGAAACACCCAGAAGAAGTACTAGAGCTCACACAGGGTGCTGGTTTCAAACACAAAATTCATTTGTTATTGTTGTTTCATATGTTTTAATCAAGTATATATATGACCAAAACATCATTTGATTATAATTAATTAATGAAGACATAACAATTTGAACATGCTCAAAGATAAGATTTAATTAGGCACTAGATTATATTTATTCTTAAAAAGGTGTCGCTTCTAAATGCAGATATGGTGCAGTAATATTCTGCACAACAAATCGCAGATAGGAAAGGTCATCATGGCTGGATGAAAGAAGAACCTCCATATTTTATTTTCCCAGGTGGTGGTACAATGCTTTCTGAAGGAGCGATAATATATGTTGATAAACTTGGACAATACATTCCTATACGCAGAGTTTTGCAGACTCTTTGGATATGGTATGTGGGGTAGGTGTTGAACTCCTCTCACGTTGGCTCATATTAGTATAATATAGTTTTGATATCGTGTTCATCTATTCTTGACTTTTCGTTCACGTTGCCAGCTTTTAGGTGTTGAACTCCTTTCACATTGGCTTATATTAGTATAATATAGTTTTGATATCGTGTTAATTTGTTCTTGACTTTTCGTTCACGTTGTCAACTTTTTCTGGGATACCTTCTTAATTTATGGGATACCTTCTTAAGGAGAATATTCAAGCCATCTTCTTTGCTCTAAGATATCTCGCAAATCTCAAATACAGTCTGTGTTAGAAAAGGGGATACCAGCCTTTGTTGCCATGCTTGGAACTCGCCGGCTGTCATTTTCTGCATAATGATACGCCGGCTGCCATTACTCGAGGATATAGATAACCTCACTAGATAGAAACCCATACAAAAGCTTCCTCATACGGAACACCGTTCTTTCTAATTTTGTTACTAAAAGGCTTAGATCATGAATTGAATACCACACTTATCTACAAGTAGCAAAAATATCAAATATGAATGCTATTACTCAAGTTGTGTACTTGTGTTGATAGATGCCTCCCGTTCGGGGGGAATTCTCTTACCTAGACTAAAGGGATCACTACATTGTGTGAGGAAGACGTGCAACTAACTAAGCTTCTGGATACTACTGTGTAGGTACTAAAAAGTGTCATAGAACATGCCAATATATGTTTGGATTGATGCTCACAAGAAGATGGATAAGGAATATGGCATTAAAGACCGGTTTTACATGTTTAATTGTCCTAAATTGATGAAATCATTTGGAATTGCAATGCCTTCAAATAAATATTGGTTGTTATACAATTGTATTAATGACTTAATGACTATGTTAATAGGTTTATGACATATAGTGGAGAAGATGATATTATTGCACGCGAAGCTACCCATGTTCATATAATGGTTGAAGGGCAAGGCACATACAAGGCTGAGGTGGATATTGGTAAGCCACAAAGCATTACCAAAGCTGGAGCGTGTATAAATGCACAAATATTTTTGAATGTTCCAATTTGCCTTATGAGGTATGGTCATATAAATTTCATGATACCAATAAAGAAAAAAAATACTATGGAGTAAACATAGGATGAGATTTGTAAATCGGGCTTATATTACCTATTATATGAAAAAAATCAACACCCTTATCGTTAATGTATCTGTTCGACTGGAATTCTTAGACACACTACCATAAGGAAAAGGAAGTGAAAATCTATCTTAGAGATAATGGTTAGTTATGCACTATAATTCAAAGGCCTTATGTTTGAGTGTAGCTCATGATTATGATACAAACAGTTTATTCTGCAGTGCCTCTCTATGCTTTCCCTGGAGAACCCTTAAACAAACAAAAATAGGCATATTGTGAATCTTTTTTTACTTTCCATTGTTATTTTTACTCTCAAATTACTTATCTTCCAGTGTTGGTTTTTGGTCTCTCCTTAAAGAGGTTTGTATAATAGGCTTTGCAGATGGGTTTAAGCTGTACATTGAAGGTCATGATCTCCGGTGTTATTGATGTAAAAGCCAGTGTTTGGAAATGCATCTAATACAACACGATAGAAGAAAATTCATGTGGTTGCTCAATCAAATGCACATTGGATCAGTATCATAAGAGATGGTCCGCATCATAAGAGATGGTCTAGAGGTATGTTTCATAGTGCGTTTTGGAGTTATGCATAATCATATATGGTTAAGCTGAAGGCTCATTAAACTGTCAAGAAAGGGGGTGAACATGGGGACAAACAAGGGAACATTAAGAGGAGAAAACCAAACCCAAAGTCAAGTAGTAGCACATGGGAGTTTGTTTTGGATCATAAAGGAGTTTTTCTCTTCAAGTTGACAAAAAATTAAATTTTTTCTCAAAACTGAATTTTTGAGTTTGTAGTCTCCTCTATTATAATTGGGCGTACGGATCTCAAATATGATCTTAACAGTTTTATTGAGGCAAATTTTATTACATTACCAAGTATTTCATAACTGAATTCGTTAGTAAATCACCTGATACAACATATATGACCATGAAAATCAAAATAATGTAGTCAATTTCTCTTAGTTTGTCAGTTTTGTATGTGTTCTTAATTTATCATGAATTATTACTTAATAGGCTTGATGAAATGATTACAGGAATGACTCTTTGATTGAAAAAGAAGATAAGTTGTTAGAATCTCAGGGAGCTCCAATAATTTTATCTCGGGGTAAGGTAAACTGATCGATAAAACTAATTCTTCTATTATTCATTTTTTAATATTTTTCAGCAATGATTCTGAATCTGCCGACTTCTTGATGTTAAATAGGTACCTCAAATGACATAAAATATTAGCATGAGCTTGTGAAGTGTGAGATTAGTGCTCCTGGTCAACCTTATTCTAAAATCAAAACGGAAAATTGTCGTGAGTCTAGAAGAACTGGAATAAATGTTCAAACAAGACGATGAGTCTGATCCAATTGTAAGTATCTCTTATGAATGCATGTCAATTTTACACTTCAATTCCATATACTACTCCAAGTCCAAATGCACTAAATTGGGAAGTTCGCGATAACCATGGAAAGTGATTATGTAAATAACCATGGAAATGAATATAAGAAACTTGCAACACTTGAAATTAAATTGTACCAATCCTGATATATAAAATCTTTTACTTCCTTCATATGTTACTCTTAATATGTAGATCTATAGTAATTTTGTTCATTTCTAATTTTGCTTCACATATAAAGATATTTTTTTGAAATGAAGCCCAAACCGATTTCACTGGGTTTAAATATTTTTGGCCAGAGGATGGAATTTGGCAATAAGAGGTTATAAATTTCATAGTTCAAGCCCAAACCGATATCACTTTGTGATGATTTATTGCAGCTGGCCAGTTAATTTCATTCTTTTCTTGTATTGTGATCATTCATTTTTCTAAAGGAGAAATGCAAAATATAGAAAATGGCAAAGGCCAACGACAATGAAATAGTAGCCCAAGAGTTTTTAGTAGTACATAATCTATATATTATTAGATATATCCAGATTTCTGATCTTTACTGTCGATAGTTTTTGAAATATCCCATATTTCAGTCTGTTGAACCCACAAACATATTAGCATATATCAGATAGTCAAGGATATTATCAAACATTATGATTCTTTTAATAGTTTTATCCTTACAGGTAAATTTTTGTATGCACATTTAACATTTGATCTTCTCTTTCTTTGGAAGATAGTTGATGTTGTAGGAGCTTTTCTCATGATGGATATGGCTCACATAAGCGGACTGGTTGCTGCCTCTATGGTTGCGAATTCATTTGACAACAACAACACACAAGGTATATGAATATAACTATTTGCTAAAATTATAAATTACAGTATGTTTCCCCTTTAAGATGGTTGCTATGGTACTGGCTACCTGATGTAAACATAAATTTTAATCTCATTATTTAGTTTTTTTTGCATCTAGTGTCTACAATCAAAGATGAACAACTCTCAGGTTTCAGATCCTTTAATAGGTTTTGTTGCTTATAGAAGACAAAAAAATGTGCATATATAAATTGGTTCATATTAAATATCCTAACCTATTATTTAATGTATCATATGTTAGTCTTTAGGAGGTCCTAGAGGTGGCATGATCTTCTTCAAGAAAGATCCTGTTCTCAGTGTTGATATGGAATTTGCCATTAATAATGCTGTTTTCCCAGGTTTACAGGTTAGCAGCAGTTCCTTCTTTTTTAGTGTGGATTATGATTTAATATCACCCCTTACAAGTTTGACATCCCTTGACCCATCTTTATTGAGATCTATTTTGTTCTAAGCATATAAGCTATTTTTTTTCTCTCTCTCCGGGTGGTCCGCATAACCATACAATTGGAGGGCTAGCGGTGTGCTTAAAGCATGCCCAATCCCTGGAATTTAAGGCCTATCAGGGCCATCTTTATTCAGATCTATTTTGTTCTAAACATATGGGCTATTTTTTTTTCTCACTTGGTTTTGGTGGATTTTAGACTATTGGTGCTTCAAACATTATTTCTTTGCTGCTTCTAGAGGAGCACTACCATTATTAGTTTCGTATTTTTATTTAAGACATGTATAAGTTGCATCGATACAGCTTTGTTGTGAGCTTCTATCATACTACCAAGAACTAGAGCTTTTGTTACTAACTAGTGTGCTTTTACATTGAAGGGTCTCGATGGTGCTCGCGTCGAGAAAATTCTGGACATGGCTTCAATCACTCTCAACAAGAACTCTGTGCCTGGTAAATACACATACCTTTGATTTTCTTGGTCTATTAGTACATTATTTTTTGTCTGTATAGGTTGTGCTGATACTTTTCTTAATAACGAACCACAGGCGACAAGAGCGCTCTAGTCCCTGGGGGAATCCGTATAGGAACACCTGCTATGACTACTAGACAATTCACATAAAAGGAATTTATAGCCACTGTAGATTTCATTCACGAGGAGTTCTGATTGCCCTTGAAGCAAAGGGCTGTGTTCAAGGATCAAAACTTCAAGATTTCATGGAGTTCATAAAATCTCCCGAGTTCTCTCTGACAGACCGCATCACAGACCTGCAAAGGCAAGTCAATTCTCAGACATAAGCGATGCATATAGTTTCGGAGTATTCCTTCTAGAGTCAGTAAGCGGAAGGGAAGCAATGCAATCCGAGACTCCTGATAATAAGCAAAGCTTGATTGATTGGGTATGTGTCACTGTTAACATCATCATATGTATAAACCAAGAGGCTTGAGTATTCTTCTGAAATGTGAAGGTACAACATTACGAAGACTAGACTAATATATTTGTAATACTGGATCATAGATTGGGGAATAGCTTCATAGTTGAAGGCATGAAAGGGTACGTAGAGTTAACAAGACGATGTGTTGATCAGTCAAGTCAAAGACGGCCAACCATGAATCATTTGGCATCACATCTAGAGAGAATACATGAGAGGAAGTAAACTTGACAATTTCATAGAGAAGGAAATCCAACTGTGACACTCAGAAGCCAATTATTTAGAGCTTCGAGATGAAAAAGAAAATATGTTGGTTATCGGCCACTAACACAGAACAATTAAGAAAAAAACTGAAGAGACAAAGTGTTTTGCGATGCTATAATTCTATGCATCATTTCTTGTTTTCTTATATAACACAAAACATAACTGCAAAATCAAAGTTACATCCCACGTTTTGGGATTCTAAAAACACAAATAAATAACTGCTACACTATTTTTAGCCACACACTGGACTAAAACTGACAGCCTAATTTCGTACTCAAACAAAAAACAACTTTGCTAAAATTAAACAACTACTGGACACGACCTTCTAACAACAAGATTAACTCATCAAATATGTGTCAATGGTTGCTCTTGGTGAATAATTTTGAACTATAGATTACAATATATTCAGCTGTTCCCTAATTTTAAAAAGAACGCTGATATAGAAAAAATTTGGTGTACATCATTGTTCCATTACCTTATACTTTTGTCCAGATTGATTTTGTACAAAATCATTTGTTGGTGTTAATTGTGATGTTGATGATTGGGGTTAGTTTGTTATTAACAAAAAATTACATGTACGCAAATGTTATGGTTCCTCTTATAATCTGCATGATACCATTTCCATTTGAATTTTGGAGAGACCTGAATGTTTTACAGGGTATTTTTCTTAACTAATTGATCCCGCAAGATAACCATATGGCAATTCCCCTGGAGAAGCCTCATGGAAGTACAACGGCATTCTTTAAGCACGAAATCAACATAAACACTATTTCGCTTTGAGAAATAATCAAAACATCATCAAGAAGATAATCACCTATATGTATAGGTACACATTGTAAGCCGAATATTTCCAATAGAGGAATATTTGATTGTCTTAAAAGGAATACATAAGAAAGCAAACACAGTTTAGCTTCACTCCTCTTTTCGAGTAAGATCATGTTACTTACGGTAGTAATGCCATGAATCCATTTCCATAAGGTAGTAGCATCAAGTACACAGAGGAAACTTCTAAAAGAAAAGAGACAAATGAACGACCATCAAAGCCTATAGGTTACTCGTTCATTGAGCTTAGTACAAAATTATTACAATAATTGCATCTGACGTTTAGCCAGATTCCGAGAATTAAATTTGGCGAATGTAGGAGATTGTAAGTGGCTTTCGATACTTCGAGCACTTCATCTGAGCCTCAATGGCTCCGAAGATGCACAATTTGTAGAATACATGACCACAAACGGTAGTAGTTTCATCCGCCATTACATCCATGCAGATCGTGCATGTCAGTAGGGGCGGATTTATAGGCTTGGAAGAGGGGGCAACCTATATCCCCCCCCTTGATTTTTGTCAAAAATGGACTTATATATAGCATTTGAAAAAAAAAACAAAAAGACCTATACATATCCACCACCTAAAGCCCACCCCTGGCAGCCCACAGCCCGACCCAGAAAATGTGGGAACCAAACTATAATTATCTAAAAAGAGCCCGACCCATAAATAGAAAGTGTGGGAAGTGGGAAACCCAACAAGTATCTCTCCAACAGTCCAACTCCAACTCCAATGATCTTATTTGCCTAAATTTGTAGTTCAGGTTCTAACATGTCAATCACAAACCCCACCTAGCTTGCTATTTTATTAACTGCTTTTGGACTCATGTCAATCGGAGCTGGGTGTATTAGACCATGTTCTATATGCCTTTGGCGCTGAGCAATTGGTAAAACAAGATGACCTTGAAGGTGAAAGTATTAGACCATGTAACCTCAACCTTCCAAATCCCAGCTGGCTCTTATATTTTGTTCACAGTTGTCACTTTAACGATATGATTACCACTTTATGACCGTGTTTTCGTTCCTCTGCTATCAAAATACATCAGGCATCCTCGGCATCCTCGTAAAATACTTAAAATTCCCCCCCCCCCCCCCCCCCCCCCCCCC
>JACGCM010001026.1:0-162500 GCA_014058105.1 Kingdonia uniflora
AGGGGTCGCCGACCTCCTCGCCGGACCTCCCATTGATGATGACAACTGGCACAACGAAGAGGATGCGACCATGGCTCTACTAGGATACCGAGTGCCGGCTACACTAAAGGGTGGCGGTATACACGGACGGGTCTGTTAACGCGGGTGGCTCAAGTTGGGGATAGGCGGTTACTCCTACCGTGATATAATTGAGAAAGCCATACGGGCTAACTTCCCCTTTAGTAACAATAGAGCAAAATATGAGGCATTATTTTGTGGGGTTAGATCAGCGTTGGCCCAGGGAGTGGAACAAATTTCCATCTTTACCGACTCATAGCTAGTTGTTAACCTATATATAGAACGTTCTAGGCCAATGGAAGAATGTCTGATTATATGGAAATCCTAAAACAATGATTGAGCATGTTTAGAAAAGTTGACCTTGAACACATTCACCGCAGCGTGAATAGGTACTCTGACGCCCTCGCGTACTTAGCAGGAATCATTGGCGATAGGCTCCTGGTCGGCCACTGGAGCCTCAGTAACAGAACAAGAAAAATACAGTTATAATGTCAAACTGCCGGACGAGCCTGTACGCTCCACACCTCACAGTATCGTTGGGGAAAGGGTAAAGAGTTATCACAATAGGTTGCTCCATGGCTGATCGGGCTCGAGCACAAGGATTGTACTGGCCCGCAATACGACAAGACTTCATAACGTATGCGCAAAAGTGTGAAAAATGTCAATTCACGGGCACCTTACCACATCCCTGTCATTGACCTCTACATAGTCTCCAGCCTTGGCCATTCATAAAATGGCATTGGACATAGTGGGGGTACTCCTATGGCGAGTGGAGGCGCAAATGGTTGCTGGTTACGACAGACTACTTTACCAAATGGCCGAAGCGCCCCTCATTCGTATTAGGGAGAAGGAGGTAATTACTTTCTTATGAAGAACATCATTGTAGGGGCCTATCTTCGTAAGGAGGGGAAGTCGGCTCTTACACCACGGGGTTTATCTTTACTCAAAGGATTCATGCATATAATCTATAGTACATACAATCTATGGACGATATATTTGCGTGGAGGGCCTAGAATGGGCTACTCCACGACTCTGACGAGGATTTTAAGAGAGATATATTACTGTTGAGTAGTTGAAGGTTTGAGTATGTGTGCTTTACAGGGTAATCGATGGTAACTGTAAGGATTCAGGGAATATATTTTGTAACCTCTCTATGATTCCCTATCCCTCCTATTTATAGAATATAGAAAGGGTTGAGTCATCGAGGAAGTCAAATTATACGTGTACCCTCAGGGTATTAGGCAGGTATCTTAGAGTTGTGTTGACACTGGAAATATTAGGTCTGGCCTGTGCTCTAATTTCTAGTAGTTATTAGGTCTGTCAATGTAGCTGTAAGGACTAACAGCGTAGCCGTTCTTGTCTAATGAGCTGGCTGTGTGGCCTTTGACCACATTGAAAGTGGTCGAAGTGTTTCTGATGCTGACGTGGAGCCGTTATCTTCGAGGCTTGTTCATAATCGAGGCTTCATCTTCAAATAATCTTGCAAGGCTTATTTATGGATTGAGTGGGCTTCGAAGTATTCAAGTAGGCTTCGAGGTAGCCTTCGAGTATTCAATTGGCGGTAGGAGGCTGTGAGTAGGCTACTACATTTGCTCCCTCTCAGCAGGGTCTCGAAAATAGGTGTAGAGGTATTTGCTATGAAAGATTGTTGGTTATTGGGAGTTGAAAATTTGAAACGTTAATTGTTGAAAAGTTGACTGTTGCATATTGGAAATCCGAGAGGAGTAATAAAGGAGGGTAATTAAGAAATGTTGGTGGTTATGGAGTAATAAATGAGTTTGATGAGGCTTATAAATATGGGTTATGAAGGTGGTAATGCTGTAGAATCTTCTTCTTAACTTTCTTCTCCTTCCTCTATGATTACTGAAGAACATCATGACCTAAATCCCAATACCCGCTACAAGAGAGGATGGGATTTGCTCGAGACCGTCGTCTAGGGCAGAAAATTCCTGAGTTGAAGCGGAAGTTCTTCGGCGACCATGAGATGGACTGGGTTATGCCTGACTTGGTGGAGCTGGAACCAGGGAAACCCATCAACGGGGTGTCTTATGCTTACTTGTGGGGGGCAGATGAAATTTCAATTTACGACTGCTGAGGGATGCTATCGCTATCTGTTGAGTTTGGTCGAATGTTTGTAGGGGCAGATGATAGTTGGTGGAAGAGCAGGGTTCGGCTGGAGGATTTGGTCCAGCTGAAATAGGGCAGGTTCTTCTTAGCGGTGGCAAGGGTTGGTGATGAGTTTTTTTTGTGGGACTGTATTTAAAGGTCTCTGGTGTGTCTATTATTTTATGTATGCCTGAACTTGAAGCTTCTGTTTTTGTTGTTGTAATCTGCGGAATATGATGAGAACAACACTTCTTCTTTTTTTTTTTTTGGGTTTTGTATGGTGGATATGGTAATTAAATAGGATTGTAGGCGCGGTATGAATATAGCTCTTTGAATGTTAACATCTAGAAATGGCTGCCTTCGGGAGAAAATTGAGTTCGAAGTGTAATGTATTGATTGATGATATATGTTGGTATTCGACTAAAATGAATAGTGCTTCTGAATTCTTGAAGCTAGAGGTTTAAATCATATTGGTTGTGATAGAGTGTGTAAGGGTGGTCGATAATTTGATATTAGGATATGTCGACTGTAGGACCTCAGAAATGGAGTTTGAATGCGGATACTGATAAAACAGTTATGTCTGTGAAGTTGTAAAGGTTGGACTGCTGAGTTTCAAGGAGAAGAATTGAAGACTGTAATAAATTGACTTAGGATTAGGGAGGGTTTTAAATGTACCTTCAACTATAAATAGAGTATTTTAAGGGACATCACATAGTGGTTCCTTCTTCTCCTAGCAGAAGTTTGCGCCTTCGTCTCAAAGCAGCGAAAATGCTTCTAGCACTAAGCACCAGGACCGGGTGGCAGCAAAGGGTTCATCATGTACGGGAGAAGATGCTGGAGTTTGAATAGAGGTTTCTCGTTGGCCGAGACCTGGACTCAGTGATGCCGGAGTTGTTTGAAGTGAAGCCCAGGGAACCCATTAGTGGAATGCCCTTGTGTACTGGTGGGAGGTGCTAAGATAATGGCCTATTTCCCAGCCACCAGTAGACCATGCTGGAGTCTTTTGCTGAGGAGATGGTGGACCAGGAAGATGTTGAAACTGAAGCTGGGTGTGAGAAGAAGTGTCCCCATAATAAATAGGGGCTTCTTTAACTGTTTGGTTAAGTGTTTGCATATAGGGGGTGTTTGTATTTTTCTGTTGATTTTGACAGTTTTGAATGTATTTGGTGTAAGGGGGTCTGCCCGAGTAAAATTGGACCTTTGTAAAAGTAACTGTCGAAGTAAAAAATTCTAAACTGTGTGCAAGTAGGATAAATGTATTACTTGAAGTAATTTAGGCGAGAAAATAGTTTGTTCGAAACACGCATTATCAGCGTGTTTTGAATTTTGAATTGAATAACAGGTTCTCTGAGGGCGAATGCTCAAGAGGTAATGTGGATGATTACTCTAGAGGAAGGTATGACGAAGGTCTATGGCTTCGATAGGATGAATTGATAGCCAGACAACTGGCTTGTCAAAATGGTATTGTTCATGGGGCAGAGTGCAGGTCATCCATGCGTCATGATTTCCTTCCTGATTTACGAAAAAAGGTTGATTTGATGTGAGGGTCTGATTTGACAGCTTTGAGTAGGGATAGAAGGCTCGACTTGGCTATATTTAAAATTATGTAAACGTGAACATGAGACTCGCATGTGAGGGTAATGGGGGGTAAAGTGGTCAATACACATCTCAGCCGAAAAACAGGGGTAGTGGTAATGATAGCGGTTTTGGAAATTAAGGCAGTTTTTTAGTATTTCGAAGAGGTATATATAGAGGAATAACAAAGGTTTGTTCACATAAAAATAGAGAGTGATAGAAGGGAACGTACGCCATTATTTCGAGAAGCTTGAGAAAAGTTACCAGGTCATTACTGAGGGACCGGCTGACTTGCTTTTTCGAGTGTACTTTCATTAATACAGGTATGCCAATTGATCTTTGTCTATTTTTGCTTAGCTTAACTTCTATTTTTGTATGTAGAGTCTTCTGGGTTTGTAGTTGTGAGGATATGTTAAAGGTTATGGAAAACCATGTGTCAAGGTATAGCCCATTTGGGATTCTTAGGGAATGATGGTGGGACTGGGATTGGGGTCGAGTTTTCGACTGTGTCTATATCAGTTGGTGAGGGTAGATAAAATTAGTTATTAATACGTAATTGTCAAATATATCGATCTAATTGCATGCCTTTCTTCTGTAGGATATGATGCGTACCGTCGAGCTTCAAGACTAAGGCTAATAGACGAGGAGATCGAAGAAAATGAGGCTAGTGTGTCTGGTTGTGCTTCGCTGGGTAAGGGCAGCAACGTAGAATAATTGGTCATAATAAAAGATATCCCACTAGCAGTGGTGGCTTCTGAAGTTAGGTGTTCAAGAAGGGACGTTGTAAGATGGCAGTTACTGAGAATAGTGATGAGGAGGAGATGGGGGGATGATGAGTAGAGAGAGAGAGAGAGGTGAAGGTCGGGTTAAACCTTTAGATGATAAAAGGGGTGAGGGGGAGCAAAGTGGTTGTAGTGAGAATTCAACTGAGTCGGATAAGGCTGATGTTCTGTCTCGGCTAGAGAGAAGCTGAAGCTAGATCGATTATGGCTAAATTTGGGCTATCGAAGGTAGGAGTAATATTATATGCTGCGGGGTCAGGGTATAGCTCCAGTTGAAACCTCTAGAAGGTATCATGACATTTAGAGGCCAAATTCGATAGGGGTGCAATTGCCTCTTCGAAGGCTGGTGAAGGAGGTGTTGAACTTTTGGGAAGTGGCCCCGTGCCAAATAAATGAGAATTTTTATGAATGATGAAGGTAATTGGGGTATGAATGTAAAACTATGAGGTAAGGGGAGGGTTTAATTGAGTGGTACGACCTTGTCTCGTTCTACTCTAAGAAAGCAAATCAGACGGTCGGTACCTATCACATCCAGTGTCACTTGGATAAGCCCTGGTTTTTTGATCTGTGCTCGACGGGCGAGGGTGGGGATAAAGATTTGGTTATAGTACGGGGTAACTATGGAATGCCGACGGGGAGGATCCTTATCGGTATATCATAAAATCTATAATCCGAGTAAGTTTTTTGTCAAAGATTTTTTGATATATTGCTCGAATAAACAATGATCGTATTTATGCTTGTTCTGTAGGTCCTAAGAGCCGGACTTGGGCGAATCTGAGGCTTACATTGACGGCTTAATCGACTCGGACGAAGAGTGGGTGAATTCTGTTTTCAAGAAGCTTGGTATTAAAAGGAAATGACAGAAGAAGAAAGATTCCCTACTTCGAAATGTACTCCTTACGTTGAAGCCATCAAAGAAGAGGGGATGCGAAGGTGTTTCGAAAGTGGTCGAAGGAATGGAGGAGGAGAATTTGGCAAGGAAGTTGAAGTATGTCCCGAAGGTGCAACGGCGTCGAAGCAGGCAGTGACAGTGCCCAAAGTAGCTTTTGATGCTTTAAGATAGAGGCTGAAGCAGGCATCGACACAGGCTGAGAAAGGGAAGGGAAAGGTCATTCCCGAGTCTCCGAGGACACAGTGGCCGAAGGTTATTTAAAGTAAAAGGCGTAGGGCAATGGGGGAGGATGATGCAGAGGATGCGGATGAGGATATGGCGGGGGCTGAGTGAGAGGACCAGGCTCTAGCCCTGGCTGCTTCGATGGCAACACTCTGCGCCAGTGACCCAGACAAGGCCAGGAGGTAAATGCATAAGACAATGTACCAGATAACTATTTTATCTTTGAAATGCTAAAATTTTGCTTGAGTGCATCATACTTCGGGAGATACAGATGGTTTGACTATTCTAGCATACAGATGCATGGTCATAGGCTTTCATCAAGGCTCAAAAGGTAATATCATGGCAACTGAGACAGACGCTTGAGGATCTGGATATCGCTCGAGGGACTGAGGCATCGTTAGTATTTGAGAATAAAACTTTGAAGAGAGATCTGGTGGCTATCAATGATGCATTCGAGAAGAGATTCAAGGGTCAACGTTATAATCATGAGCAGGTGTTGAAGTCGAATCTTACTGAGAAGGAGAAGGAAAAGAAAGAACAGAAGAAGCGCTTCCAAGGGCAATATGATTATGAATGTGTGGGTAATGTCAGGTTGAAGGAGTTCATAGAGGATTTGGGGTATAATCCTAAAATTTTGCAATGCTTTCCTATTACGCAAGATCCTGTTGCTAAAAATGTTTTGCGGACAGAGGGGATAGAGACAGACATTGCAGATTGTGGTGTTGGAGGTGGCGCGGAGGCTCCTGTGATCGAAGGTACTACTGCTAGAGCTGCAACTAATGTGATCATCGATGGTACAGGGTCGAAGTCTTCTATTGGAGGTGCTGGAGGTGTTGACACTGAAGAGCCTGTTGGGAGAGAAGGTGCAGCCACTCCGATATGAGGTATTGTACTAGAGTGCCATACCGTTTTTCTAATTTTTCTGTTAGGTTGTAATATTTGAACAATGTTAAGCTTTCTTGGCACTTGATCTTTGAACTTATGATTGTTGTGCTGTAACTGACTTGTACTGTACTGATTTTGTTTGGTTATAGACTGTACTGAAAATAATTTGTGTTAACTTGAATTGTACTAAATTGTTATGCTAGATTCTTGATGTATGCTCTGAACTTGATTTGAATTATTTTGTGTTAAACCTGATTCTCTGATATATGTTGTACTGGAACATCTTGCATGTAGCAAAACTGTTAATATTCTTGGATACTTGGATCTGCATATGCTGTAAGTGTAGAATGATTGTAGAGTGATCGAACCTTGCAGAGCTTCGAGATGGTTGTGGCACTTGGGTGGAACCAAGAGATTTATTGGAATTCGAAGGCCTAAGCCACAACAAAGTAAGACGTGGTCGCCTCCAACGCATTCTTGAGGGTCTGGTCGCTCGACCATTCGTTCCCCTCGAGCTTGCTCGAATGTTGGAAGCTTAAAAATTTTCAAGGTTGCCCCCAAGTATCAGTCGGGTTGAAGGGTTGACATAATACTTAGGCTAAACCATGAAATTCACTGGACTTCGAAGGCTTGAGCCACCATGAAGTAAGACGTGTTCGCCCCCAACACATTCTCGAGGGTCCAGTTGCTCGACCATTCGTGCCCTCGAGTTTGCTCGAATGTTGGAAGCTTGAAAATTTTCAAGCTCGCCCCAAGTTTCAATCGGGTCGAAGGTTTGACATGATACCTAGGGTAAACCAAGAAATTCAATGCAAAAAAAGAGACGAAGCTTGAAGAAAAGATGCTCATTGATTTACAGTGTATTTACATCAGTAGAACAAGGTGAAGGCCGTAGCCTGTTGTATGATACCAACTGCATGTGTTCCAGGGATTTGGTAGAGACTCTTCCTCAACTATCATCAGGTAATATGAACCCTTAACAGTTTTATCGTAAACGACATAAGATCCTTCTCAAGATTCGGCTAACTTGTCGGTATTTTGAGGCTTCGAGGATTGGGTGACGCGCCGAAGTACATGATCTCCAATGTTGAAACTTCGTGGTCGAACTCGTTTATTATATGATTTATGAAGTGAGAGATGGAAACGGTCGAGGTTGGCGATGGCTCAGTCTCTGGTTTCGTCTATCCATAGCATGTTTCATCCAATCTCAAACTCATTGTCTTTGTCCGGGAGGTTGGGATCTCATGTGGGTACTTCAAATTGAGTAGGGAGCACTGCTTCAGTACCGTTGGTCAGAAGGAAAGGGGTACAACCTATAGCTTTTCTTGGTGTTGTTTGATAGGCCCATAGGACATGCTGTAACTCCTGGACCCATCGACCTTTCTTCGCATTGACACTTTTCTTGAGACCATTGAATATTGTTCATTGATTGCTTTAACTTGACCATTCCCTTGGGGGTAGTAAGGTGTTAAGGGTGAGGGGATGATGTTATGCTTTTAAGAAAGTTTTTGACTTTTCTCCCAACAAACTGTGGACTGCTGTCACATCGAATTAAATGAGGGCATCCGAAGCGTGTGATGATATTTACTATAAAAATTTGATGACTTCTTCATCTCTGGTTCCACACAAAGGTACGGCTTCGACCTATTTGGTAAAATAATCTGTTGCAACAATGATAATCTTTGGGCTACCTGAAGTTTTGGAAAAATGACCAATGAGATCGATGGCCCAGCGTTTTGAATGGCCACGAGACTTGGCTGAAATGAAGGTCTTGTGAAGGACTATGGATTTCATGGGTATGGCGCTGACATTTTTTTACAGTGTTTGGCATATTCCTCAGCTTGCTTCTTCATGTTTGGCTAGAATAAACCTAGGAAGACGGTTCGAAGGGTCATAGATTGACCAGTGGTATGAGTACCGCATGTACCTTCATGGAGTTCGGTTAGAATTTTTGAGGCTTATGTTTGAAAGATGCATCGAAGGAGGACGCAATTTGGGGATTTCCAATGTAACTTGTGGATGGTGTATCTGTAACAGTTCTTAAATAATGACTGTTTGGCTTTGGGATTGTCTGGGAAGGTAGTTTCATTAAAGTAATAGAGGAATGGTATCTGCCAGTCGTCTGGATCGAGACTCTTGCCCCCAGTATTAATGGCATTGGCTTCCATCTGGCCGATACTTGGGCATTCGAGTACTTTGATATGAAGGGCTCAGGATTCTGATTGGCCTATCATAGCTGCTACGTAGGCGAGGGCATCTGCGTGTCCATTTTCTCCTTGAGGATAATCAGTGATGGAGGATTTTTCAGGAAAACGGTTCATACGTTGTCGAACGAGAACAGCATATTCAGCCATGCGATTGTTAGCTTGATCTTTACCGGTGTAATGTCGCTGCACGAGTTGGGAATCTATTAAAACTATGAGTTTAGGGACACTAAGTTCGAGGGCAAGGTCGAGGCCATGGATCAAGGCTTCATACACAACCTCGTTGTTGGAGTATTCAAAGTTTAACTTGAGGGCCTTCTCTATTCAATTATAGGTAGGTGTGACCATGACTATACCAATCCCTGAACCGTTAGGCCCAGCAGATCTATCTGTAAAGTTATGCCATCTTGTGTTAGGGTTCCATGGATCTATTACTTCGGGTTGGCCTTCTGTCAGGTCGTCATCATGTTCTTCCCAATCGACATCTTCGACCGGGAAGTCAATAAGAAAATCGGCTAATGCATGGCCTTTTTGGGATATCTGCTTCTCAAATATAATGTCATGTTCGCCAAGATAAACAGACCACTGTTGTATTCGTCTGAATTTCTCTTTTTTGCTGAGTACTTCTCGAAGGGGGTAACTTGTTATAACACGGTTGGGGTAAGCTTGAAAATATGGTTTAAGTTTGCGGGACGAATAGACGAGGGTGTGGAGCAAACGCTCAAGTTTTGTGTATCGAGTTTCTGCAGGTGTTATAGTTTTGCTGATAAAATATACAGGTTTCTCGATGTTTACTTCGAGTCAAATGAGGACTGAACTGATAGAGGTATCGGTGACCGCGAGGTATAAGGAAAGTGTTTCACCTTCGATAGAGGTGTTGATAATAGGTGGTCGACCAAGGTATATTAAGAGTCTGAGGAAGGTCTGTTCACAGTCGGGTATCCAGTAAATCTCAGGGTTGTTTTTCTTTTTTCTTTATGGACGCCTTGGTCGCGTAACAGAGAAAAGAGCCAAGCACAATGGTCTAAGGATTTGGAAATGAAACGGTTGAGGGTCGCTATCTTACCAGCCACTTTTTGGACATCTTTTTTTGTTCGGGGCGAAAGCATGTCGATGAGGGCTCGAATATAGGTAGGGTCGATCTCGATACCTCGTTTGCTGATAAGATGGCCTAAAAATTTACTAGACAGAACACCAAACTGGCATTTATCTGGGTTAAGTTTTATGTTGTATGTTCGAAGTATGGAGGAGATTTTAGTTAAATCCTGGATGTGGGTCTATTTTTGGAGGCTCTTGCATAACATGTCGTCGATGTAAACTTTGACCGACTTACCAAGCAAGGATTTAAACATAGTTGTAACAAGGTGTTGGTAGGTGGCACCGGCGTTTTTAAGGCCGAAAGGCATGACATTAAAATAGTAAAGGTCTTGCTCGATGATGAAAGAAGTTTTAAGTTGATCTTCTGGGAGGAGGGGTACCTGATTGTAACCAGAAGCTACGTCCATCATTAACATGCGCTCGTGTCTAGCAGTAGCATCGAGGAGTGCTGAAATGATCGGGAGCGGAAAGCTATCCTTGGTGTGTGCTTGTTAAGGTCTGTGAAGTCAACGTAGATTCTGATCTTGCCGTCTTTTTGAGGACTGTAACAATGTTTGATATCCAATCAAATACTTCACATCTCTGATGAGGCCCGCGACTATGAGCTTATCAACTTTGAGGTTTACTGCTTCTTGAAGTCGTGGTGCCAAAGTATGCTTCTTTTGTTTTACTGTTGTGGAATGGGGGATAAGGTCGAGGTGATGGCATACTAAACTAGGGTCGACACCAGGTATCTTCTGAAAGGTCCATGCAAAGACATCCTTGTTTGCTCGAAGAAAGTCTGTGAGTTCAAGGTGCTCTGCCTCGTTTAAACAATTTCCAATGAACGTACCTCGACCAAGACCATCGAGTTAATAAAAACAGTGGGTTCGATGGGTGAGATGGCGGATATCGAAGGTGTGGAAGC
The DNA here is from genome assembly GCA_014058105.1 of Kingdonia uniflora. Classification (NCBI taxonomy): domain Eukaryota; kingdom Viridiplantae; phylum Streptophyta; class Magnoliopsida; order Ranunculales; family Circaeasteraceae; genus Kingdonia; species Kingdonia uniflora. The sequence continues at coordinate 10,729 of JACGCM010001026.1, forward strand.
AGAAGGGGACAATGATTGCTATGGGAGTCTAACGAGTTTCCAGGTCTGATTGATCTCTGAATTCTCGCAGAGCAGGAGAGGCGTTGAGAGCCTTTAAGTTTCATGTACCACAGGGGGTAGTGAAACGAGGGTCTAATAATGGTCAAAGGTATGGCCCGCATGGCATGGAGCCAGTCGCGCCCGAAGATACCGAGGTATTCAGACTTCTTATCGATAACAAGAAAGCTGGTTTGAAGTGTGACAGGGACAGTGGTGACTGGGAGGCTAATTTGATCAACAACAACTTCTGTGGCCCCATTAAAGCTTTTTAGTTTGACATTGGCAGCAGTGATGAGGTCTGTTTTGATCATAGCTTGGACGGTTTGAAGGAAAAGTACATCGGCTGCACTTCCTGTATCAATAAGCATGATGTGGAGGGCGAGGTGTTCGACCTTACTCATAATGACTAAAAGGTTGGAATGGGGAAAACGAACATGCGATCTATCACAGTCGATTAAAGAAATACCTTCGGTAGAGGAGAAAGGCTTGATTATGGCAGGAGGGCGGGCAACTTCTCCTGGTAAGTGAGTTTGTAACATTCTTCGACACGCTTGCGTTTACTCCTGGAATGGCCATTGTCAATATTGTTGACTTTGATGAAATGAAGTTGGTAGATGTGAACCTCGGCAGGGTCAGCCGAAGGGGCGGGTTGAGGTTTAAAGTACGACCCGTCGAGGTAGCTGGGATGGTCGGTAACATACTGATGTAGACGACCCGCCTTGAGTATTATCTCGAGAGAGCGCTACAGGGCAAGGCATTTATTGGTGGGTGACAATTATACTTGTGGTTTGCACAGTAAAGTTCGCCTGGTTTGACCTCGATGGGGAAAGGGATATGCCATATGGGGTCTGCCTGTATCTGTGGTAGAAGGATGATGATGGGGGCAGTGAGTCTAGGTAGGACCGGCTTTGGTCATTTTTTGTGACCTTCTGCAATGTTGTCGAAGTGAGGGCATTTGCGGCTCTCAGTCTCCTGTGAGACAGGAGTGATTAAGGGTGTAGAAGTTGAGGGTGGGCCTTGGCAAAGTTTATTTGGGTTAGTGGTCGAAGGTTGCCCCTATTTATTTAATTCGCGGAGGCGCTCAAGGCCGATATAGCCGTTGACTTTTGAGAGCATCTCCTTGAGGGTTCGAGGTTTGTGGATAACCAAGTATTCTTTGACACGACTATGATCTGGAAAGGCGTTCGAATGCGCGAGTACAGCATTCGCGCAGTTGAGGTTTTCGACCTTTTGTGACTCATCGAGAAACCTCTTGGTAAAGGCTTCAAGTGTTTCACTGTTGGATTTTCTGAAATTGAAGAGGGCATCAACTCTGACCTCTCTGTCTTTGTTGAAGACAAACTGGGCGATGAAAGGATGGAATAGTTGTTCAAAGCTTCGTATAGAGCCGCTGAGGAGGTTATGATACCATCGAAGAGGGGTATCAGTGAGACTTGTGGGAAAAAGGCGACACATCTAGTGGTCGCTGTAGAGTAGCGGCTTAAAACATTTTGGAATTTGAGAATATGGGATTGAGGGTCGGTGTTACGGTATTTGCTGATCTTGGGGGAATATAAATTTGGAGACACCTCGATAGCGAGAAGTTTTGGAGAGAGGGGATTATTCAGCCGACTCCATGAGTTTGGAGTTGGGCTCGAGCTGATCCGAATGACAGATTGGATTTTGTAGTCGAATTCTTGCTGTGCACAGTAGGCAGGATGAGGGGGGGTCAATGGGTTCGAGGATGATAAGGCTGAGTGTTTGGTATGTTTTCGGCGTTGCGCTCCCTAAGACGTTCTCGAGCAGGGCGGCGTTTGGGGTGTCAGGAGGAGCGAAGGGTGGAGTCAGAGGAATTCTCAATGGGGTGGATGCCAAGATGGATGGAGCCAGTAGGGCAAACAGTAGGGGTAGCACCTTCGGCGCCAAGATGGATTGGAGGTACTTGAATATGCTATGGGGGTCCCAATCGATCTCGAGCGGAGATGCGTGACAAGGCAGGTGCTCGGGACGGTAGAAGAGTTTCAAGAGGCTGTAGTCATTGCAGTTCTCGGACGGTGTTACACAAATCATCAATGGCGCAGTTCTATCTGTCGGCGTCATCCAAACGATGATGCCGTTCGGCTTCGAATTTTTGCCGGTGCTTTTTCATTCTTGGTGTAGTTGTGTTTGGTGTCACTCCTCGGCTTGAGCAAATTGTTGGGAAAGTAGTGCGAGTTGGGCGGCCACTCCGTCGATGGAGTTGTCGGCATGGGTGGAACTAGATCGATGGGTGGGGGCCATTGAGAATAATTTGTAGGAGTTGGAAAAGGGAGAAAATGAACAAGGGAGATTGGTAGGGTGGGGAAGCACAAACGGCGCCAAATGTAGGGGCCTAACTTCGCAAGGAGGGGAAGTCGACTCTTACACCATGGGGTTTATCTTCACTCAAAGAATTCAAGCATATAATTTATAGTACATACAATCTATAGACGATATACTTGTGTACAGTCCTAGAATGGGTCACTCCACGACCTCTGACGAGGATTTTTAAGAGAGTTTATATTACTGTCGAGTAGTCGAAGGTTCGAGTACTGTGTGTTTACAGGGTGATCGAAGGTAAACTGTAAGGATTTAGGGGAGAGATTTTGTAACCTCTCTATGATTCCCCATCCCTCCTATTTATAGAACATAGAAAGGGTTGAGTCATCATAGGAGGTCAAATTATATGTGTACCCTCCAGGAATCAGGCCGGTATCCTGGAGTTGGTGTTGACGTCGGAAATGTTGGGTCTGGCACTGTGCTCAGTTACTGTAGTAGTTGTTGGGTTTGTCACTATAGTTGTAAGGACCAGCAGCGCCGCCGTTCCTGTCTGGTGAGCTGGCTGTTTACCTTTGACCACGTATGAAAGTGGTCAAAGTGTTTCTGATGCTGACGTGGAGTCTTTGTCTTCGAGGCTTGTTCATAATCGAGGCTTCGTCTTCGAATAATCTTGCAAGGCTTATTTATGGATTGAGTGGGCTTCGAGGTTGCCTTCGAGTGTTCAACTGGCAGCAGGAAGCTGCAAGTGGGCTACTACAATCATTATGCGGTTCGGCATCCCCGTAGTTCTGATGACCGACAATGGTATACAATTCGTGGGCAACAAGGTCGTAAAATTCATTTGACCATACAACATAAAATATTTGCCCTCCAGCTCTAGAGACCCCCAATGAAATGGACAGGCCAAGGCCACCAACAAAACAATAATCAATGATATCAGCAAATGCCTGAATGCGGCAAAAGGCCGATGGCTCAACGAGCTGCCCCATGAGCCTATTGGTCACCAACTACATGCACGACAAACAAACAAATATACACAAGGCATCCATAATATTATATAGGAACCACACACCTATTAAGTTTCGCAAACAAGTAAAAATATTGTTTTACACAGCACACGACCACCGGTTCAAAAAAGAAATCTTTACTCCTCGCCACCACGGGCCTTACCACATGACATTATAATTACACTTTTGGTTGGGAGGCTATTGTCGAGGCCGTTGCATCCTCCTCAGCCAGCCGAGCCTCCTCGGGGGTGATGTCCATCTAATTTCCATGGGGCACAGGACCTTGTTGGACAGAATAGCCCTGGTGGCGCAGCTCGGGAATGTACTGAGATTGATGTAAAGTGAGCAACGTCAGGCCAGCTTAGCAACCCACCATTTGGTAGAGAGGAAAAATTCCTCCTCCAGGCGCGCCTTGCCCTCCACTAGCTCCACCACACGAACCTGTAGCTTTTCCGATACTTACTTCTCCCTAACGAGCTATTCATAGAGTGCTTGCTAGCTCGCCTCCTTCTCCAGTGCCAGCACCTTTAGACGTCCATGGGTCGCCTCCAAATCACCCTCGAGTCGCAGCTTCTCCTCAATCAACATTTTAACTCGTTCTTCAAGTCCCTCAGTCATGTTTGCCACATGCTCAGCTAGCTCGCAGTGTACAGCCTCCTGCACGTGTGTCTTCTGAAGGACCTGCATTTCCTCGAGCCACTCCTCTAACTCGGTATTACGGCCGGCCAGATTATTGCCACAGAGTAATGCGGCCTCGAGCGTGAGGGTACACTACACGCCATAAAGAATAAACATTTATAGAACATCAAAGGAGACTATAAGCATACACGACCAATTACTTACTTACCCGTAAAACTGCTATGACCGCTACACACCAAGCCCGAGGATCCTCGAGCGCCTCAGCCAGAATTTTTTTTACTTTATTCTTGTACGGGGTACTCTGCACTTCCCCCTCTAGCAAGCCACCAGTAAACAGCTTTCTACTACTCACCGACCGGGTCCCTTCCACGAATGATTGAGAAAGCAGTTCCTTCTCCCTCCCCTGAGGAGCATCCAGGTCCTCATCAATAAGACCTGCCGCCCCAGTTTTATGCCGCTTTGCCGCCGGGCATCCTTCTTCGTGTGGCAACTGACACCCGTAAAACCAGGGCTTTGCCTAGCCACCAGAGGCACCGCCTGCGACGAGCCAGTCGCATCCTTTCCCCTCACCGCCAAGAACCGTAGCTTCATCCCTACACTCTTCACATATTTGTAACTATGAACACTCTGTACAAAAACGGATTCACTCATGGCACGTAAATGTGGCCCGCTATACTTCTATGCCGACTAGTACTTATCCGAGTTAAAGGTACCATTTAGAATATTCATCAACACCTAACAAACCTTCTTCCTATGACTGAGAAAATGCAAACGAGAATTCTTATAGGACACTATGGAGGGTGTCACACCTGCACGACAACGAGCAGACATTTAGATAGCACGAACAACAGATATGACAGAAGCATTGACTATAATTTTAATACGAGAAACAAAGTATACTTGGTGTTAAAAACATTATGGCGTAAATGATGATTGGGCCCATCGTCAAAGTCAAAGGCACCAGTCACCAAGATTGGATGACGACACAAATAGTTACCCATTGTAGGTAACTTAAATATCTTGGGCTCGTTAGACTTTTGAGCTATATAGTACCAGTGCCTCCATTCTGAAGTGCAGGTACGCATGATCTTCTAACACCACGGTCTGGCCATGCCCTCTTTCACTAGGGCTGCCTTGGCCACCACTTTTCTCGCTTTAGCCGCAGTCCGGTTTGTCATCCCCCATGATCCGCCCGAGAGCGTGAACGGTTAATAAGCGGCGACGCCGGCTCATCCAAAGCCCCGGCCTCCTCCACCTCATTCCCTACCACATCCCACTAGCGAGGACAGTGTCCCATCTTATAAGCGGCCAAAATGTCGGAACAACCAACGTTCCAATGAGGCGACACTAATTGATTGATCAATCGGTACCCCGTTATCACTCGATAAAAGTTAACATTCATTTTCCCCGGCGCCCGCCCAAATGAATTTAGGCATTTTTTTTGTTAGGTTGTCTATAAGGAACCTCAAGCCCGTATTAAACTGCCTGTAGTAGACGATGCATTGATTGGGTGCCTGCGTCTGGCAATCCAGCCATATCTACTCGCTGTTACTACTGGCCCTCGCTCGCTCATTAACTTCGTCTAGGTACTCCATCCTTATCCCTGCACTCTCGTACTTGGCTAGCGAGCCAGGCAACCTCCACTCGCTAGGGTAAGGCCAGAAGCTTTCGAAGGTACCCCTCGCTTAACCACTGATAATAACCTCATGAGCCATATGTTCGGGCACTCTCTCATGCACCATAAAATCTGCATGCGCCTCAGCCTCTAAATCTCGAGGGACAGTGGTGCATGCCTCGTGATCGTGACTGCCCCCCCCACTCTACGGGTACAGTGTAAGGAGGCATGGCAGCAGACCCCTCCATCGATGACTCCTCACCTGAAGGTACCATCCCTCACCATATTCTTCCTAACTTCGGGGTACGCAGACTCGTGCTCGATGCTCGGACGTCCCAGTACGAGCCAGGTAAAAACGTTAGACTCAACCTAAAGTATGAAGGGCATAATGGCTACATAGCCAACTAGAGTACCCCAGGGATCTGCTACCCAAAGGCCCTCACCAGGCCTTACACGGCCACCACCCTAACTGTGACTCCACGACGAGTAGTAAACAATTCATCCTGACATCACAGTTGAGCCACTCTTACAGTCTCACAACGATATAACACCACAGCACCACCGGTTTCCCTATCGTTTTATCAAATCCCTACCGGTCAGAGACAGTACTAAGCGAAAAACCTCGCTAAAGCTAACAAACAAATATGATTCACTACAAGTCAAGCGAATCGACTAGGGAACTCGCTGGTAATGTAATTGTCTAATGTTGGGCAACATACGGCCTAGACGGATCGTCACGCCAACCAGAAATTTCCAGCACACGCAACGCTCCCATAATACAGCAAGAGAGAGGAGAGTTCAACTTACATTGCAATTACAAATACTAAGTAGCCAAAGCTTATCTCACTCCACAGTAAGTCCTCTTATATAGGGGTACACAGGGAGGCGGTTATCATTACTGAGTGGACCCACCATAATTATGTGACACATCGCCAGTAGTGGCAGCTATCGCACGCCACATATTTTTCCAAATAATAATTACTCTTCTCCCATCCCAAGGCGCTGACATGGATGATGTCACACACCTCCCAATACAACGACTAACAAATACACGACCATTCCACCTCAGTTTTCCCTTCCTATGAGTAAGACTTGTGGGAGGTGATTATAGAAGCGCGCTCCCACTAGCCAGGAGGTGATTGTAGGAGCCCTCCACTAAAAGCAGGAACACTCCAGCTAGCGTCGACCAGCCAAGTTATCCCTGCTAACGGCAAGTAGGTCTTGGGCTAGGACTCGCCATACAACCATAGAGCCGTTGCGAGTGCAACCGACGATGGGCCATCCAGGTGCCCCTCTGTCCACATAAAAATGAAGAAGCTTACGACCTGAAGGAACATCTTAGGAATTATACAAAACGCGTGAGCAGGGGCACTCCTAGGTCAAACCCCCCTATAAGTAGAGGTGGGGTGGTAACCTAAGGGGATCTTCTTCTTCTTCTTTTAGAGATAACTAGCTAAGTCAAGGAGACAGACAAAAACCCGGAAAGAGTCGAGTGGTGCCCTCATCCAGTAGAAAGTATCAAGCCTAAAATAATTAAATATACTCATTGTTGTCCCTGAGAAGAATCACATGACTACAAGCATTTACAATAATAAAAAAATTCAAGCAAAAGAATCTACCTGCATTACAATTCTAGTTATTCGACCTCATTCAGTTCGTACCCTTACATATAATTACATATAAAACATCTCAGATGTTCTGGAGAGTTACACCTAATCAGTTCGCCCCTAGCAATCCTCAGATCTTCCTTCTCGATCTCTTCCTTAACAATTTGCCTCACAACCTCTTTTCGAGTTGCAGGCTCTAGAATTACTTCACAAAATATCTCTAAATAAAAGTAGCACCCAATCTCAAGTTCCATCTCCCTCACATTCAAGCCTTCAAACTACATTTCAGATTCAAGCAAGTCAGAATCATAATCTAACAACCCAAAAATCCTCTCCCGCACTTCTACAATCTTTATCGTCAATCGTCCCTCTGCGGCATGACAAACTCTCTCAGAATTAGTCATCACCATATTCTCTTTCTTCCTCCTCTTTATATCACATTCCACTCATATTTAAATACTTTTCAAGATCACTTCAAATCCCCCACATTCCGTATATATAATAATCTATTTTTCCATAACTAGAAACCCTAAGATCATGATATCAAGTTATTTAAACTTATCTATACAAAACGACCTCTTTGGATTCGACCACTCGTGTTTTGACCTACTCCTCTCAATCTTTCCCCCTGTACAACATTTCCATACGAGATCTCCATAAGCTCGAGTTTTCAATTTATGCATATTAGATATCTAAAAGATATTCTTCCCCCATGATTTTATAATTTATTCAGTTCGATCCATATTTTCACACATCTACATATTTACACAAATTCATTTTTCCCATATACTCCCATATATTTTCCATAGTTTGATGAAACTAAACTCCATTTGTTAGTTCTACTTATAATATTAAAATCTCGTCTTCTGACATGCACATATATATATACTTCTTTTAGCTCGATTTCAGTAAACAAAGTTAATTCTATCTATCAACACAGAGTTTGAACAAATTTTTTTTCATTAACTCGAATATCAATTACAGAATACTTTATAGATAATAAGTCTTTCAAATACTGCTACAGATCACTCTACAGGTTACATGACAATTTTCAGTGATGTTTCACTTCGAGAATCAGCTAAAGCAAAGATGGAACTGGAAATCACTAAGCCTGATTCCTCCTTCGTACCATTTACTTCCATAAGAAATTGAGGAAGCAAAGGTGTCAGTGCTTGAACCAACCCTCAACGACATAACCTTCTGCATGACAAGAGAAGATGACAGTGTAACAGAAAGCCTTCTAATTTCCATCTTCCGCTTCCACCACAATCGTCTCCTCCTCCTTAACCCCCACCAACGGAGAGTTGGTATAAATAAATGGAAGTCCTACTTTAGAACCCAGTCCTTCGCAGGATACCAATAGTAATTCCTAGTATATAAGCCGACCCCCATATCTGTTTCCTCAACCTTATCTTCTACAAGGATGCGAAGGTACCTCCGATGTCGCTCGCCTGTCAGGACAACATAATAAAATCTCCACATATGGTAAAAGTCATCCTCAGCTTCAGCCGCTTCGTCTTTCGACATACCGTAATACGCCGGTAGTACAAGAATTGGCATGGGCATCTTCAACGACTGATCACCAAAATATCGCAACTTCAACCTCTGTATTTTAGCAAATACTCTCTCTTCATACACCATCCGCCTGGTCTTTACCATTCTCAACAAGAGTACATGGAACATATGCACAACAACAGAGTACTTTGTCAAAATCTTTGATATAGGTACTATTTATATCAAGCTAACATTTAATGCGCAGGTACACTTCCAAAGCAGTAATCATTTAAAGCAGAGCCACTCTCAGAACCCCAAGCGTGAAAAACATCAATCCTTTCCATCTCATAAATGCCATATACATCCTTCCATACATACATACTTCCAGCACTTGCAATCCACAGGTTCTTTTACAACCAAAGCCACTCGTGCCTTCAGTTGTGAGGGGGCGATTGGAAGGGCCTACCCTTCGACCTAATCCAAAATCGAACTACCTCATTATCAGACTCACACATTTCACACGTGACATGAACAGTTAGCATTGACACCTAGGCCATGAACTGATAAAGAATGTGGATCGAGCACAACAGAAGAATATGAATAAGTCAAAGACACCTGTCTCCCATAAACTCAACAGTTACACATTCAACTACCACTTACCTCATTATTTGGTGAACGTGCTTCAGCATTATAATGAGCTACGGGTAAGGTCTATATATAAAAAAAAGTTCCAGAGGAGATAAGGATAAGAAAAACCTAGATTTTCTAGATTCTAAACACCACAAAACTTCTTATTTTAAGATCAAGTATTTCTAGTTTAAGAGATCATTTATAATAAGATATCGGCCATAACCAATAAAAGTTACTATTACTAAAACCCTCAACTCGAGGTCATGGTTTTTTATCAATTCAAAGATTTTCCACGCTAAATCACTTTTGTCATTTCTTGCTTTACATTAATTTTTGTCACATGTACATTTGGTGTAAGAGCTAATTTTGATCTATTTCAAGCTACAGAATTAGGCCATTATATAAACTATTTGAAAACATAGGGTTGCTGAAATTAGATTCAAAGGGTCTACATTGTAGTACCCAACTGGTTGGGGTTGGAAGATGGAAGGAAAAAAGGTTTGGATTAGAAAAATTGTTCTAAGTAGAATGATTTAAATACCCCTTATTTTGTATTGAGGTTTCGTGAGATGAAAAGTTGTAGGTTGGACTTCCATTTATACCCACTATTTCCTCAAGTAATTACGATTAAGATGTTTTAAGTGGTTTAGTAATTACGAGATCTCCTCTCCTAAAACTACATTTATTTGACTAGGTAGTTGCTCTATCAATCCAAGTTTGAAGTTCGACTATACATCATCATTCTACAATAAATGAATTAATCCCCCAAATTATAAGAAAAGTTTGTGAGGGGTTGTTGGAGAGACTGACTTGTGATTGATTGATTAAACATGGTACTGAGTTAGAAGAGAGGGTCCGATGTCCGTATTGTAGTGATGCACTTATATTACGAGGGTTCTTGCCTGATGTGGTTTTGGTTTTCTAAATTCAGTAGATTTCAGGCGAGATAGGGCTGGGCTGGGCTGGGTTAGGATACTATCAGAGCGAGTGTGTGAGAGCATCTCTAGTTTAAAGTATGACTACTACAGCTGGGCTAGTACCGATGAGTGCTTCTAAAAGACTTGGGCCACACCATGGTGGTCTTGAGAATTTTGTTTGTGTGAATGGGCATTTACATGGGACTTGTTGGCTTGTCCCATTATCATCCAATGGCGAAGATATTACTGATGATGATGATGAGTATCAGAGTAAAATGTTGAAGGGGAGTGGAAAAGGGAGTTCAAGTGGAGAGGTTGTTTTGGTTGCAATCGAGTGATGTAGTTTTATTGTATGTACAATAAATATTGGGGGGTTTAGTTATAATTATAAAAACATCTTTTGGAATGAGGGATTTTGAGTGTGTTTTGTTCTTCTTCTTAGTCGTTAATGCTACCATTTCTCGTATGTTTACAGATGTGTATTGTAGTTTATTATAAGTTATTCAAACTCAAACTCAAGTAGATGCGTCCTAAATCATAGTGACATTTTTATTTTATTTTAATCAACAAAGCTAAAAATCGGTTAGAACCCGGCCGGCCCGATATTTCCTATTCGGTTTCGGTCTAGTTTCTGAGATAGGTCGATCGGGTCCGGGTTACAAAATGTAAGACCCAATTTCCCTAGGTCGGATTAGGTCCAGGTCTGAATTCGGACCGACCAGACCCTTGTACGACCCTAAGTTGTCCAGTATTTGCAGTTATAAAGATAGAATATTGATTTCTTTAGTAAAAACATACCTGGTGAAATATAAGGGCATCCACAGCAGCTATATACATCCTGACGTGGTAGGTAGATTTGAGAATCTACGCTCAAATCCACCCTCTTTGGTTCCCAGCAGCTAGGACGAAAATCCATGTGGCACAAGATTTTCCACTCTGAGGGTGGATGGAGAATCCACCCTCAATATGGATTTTTGGTAGATTAATGCCGCGCCCTTTTGAACCGCGCGTAACCTACGAGCCAATAAGATGTTGCCATTTGTCAACAATCCAGTGGCTCCCATGCCGCACACTTTTGGACTGTACGTGTAGACAATGACTTAGATTAAAACACATGGACGGCTTAGATTAAACTCAAACGAAATGGCTAGCACTACAATAAATATGGTCTTTTACGCCACCTATATAACGTCAATTTTATGAAAAATGACATTATAGATCTTATTTTGCATTTTATTCCCGTAAGTTGGCCTACCTATTCCGCTTATAACGTCATTTTTTCAACCAGCAACATTAAAGATATTTAACATCGTTCTAGAACTGACTTTACTAGTGAACCCCTCATATTTATGTTACTTTCTCCTCAAGTGACGTAATTTGGATCTTTGTGAAACGCGAGTTAAAAAAGTTTAGTTATATATTAAACTTGCTTCTTTCTTTCTACAGAGATTCACTCTCTAGTCTCTACTTGAAATTATAAGGTTTCAATTTCTCTAAGTCGGCCCTAACTGTACCAAATTGCTTGAGAAATCACCGACGATTAGTTTCTAATGTAAAGATATTGATTTGATCTAGGTTTGGATTTAGATTAGATTGGGGAAGATAGGGTTTGTTAAAGTTGTTACCTTTTTGGAGTTTTAATCTATCTTTTGTTAATTTGTGTGATTGGGTTTTAGTGGCATTGTTTATTTATAGCAATCTATTGATGTAATTTTGGTTTTTGGATCTTAAGCAGATTTGGGTTATCTGAATCATCAAACAATGGTGTCAACAAAGCCCCGGCAACCCCAACCTCAAGGGATAGTAAATTGAGTAGGGGAGTAACTAAATCAGATCCTAGTTCGCTTTCGCCACAGCCAAATTCACGTCTTTCTATTGATTGGTCACCGAGATCGGTGGAGTCTAAGCTTACCGTGGATCGAAAATCCTCCCGGGTCACGAGTACGACTACACCCGATGTAAGTTTAATTAAACATTTGTGATTTGTGATCTATAATTTTGTTGAATTTTGATGAGAGTTATTGATTGTAGAAAAATATTATGATTTGCTTCCAAAGGTGGTAGAATTTTCAGCGGAGAATGGGGATGGAGGAGAAAAGGAGAAACCCAAAGTGGAAATTCTTCCATCTCAACAAGTTGATGAGATATCAAGAGACACAGAACTCCCTTCGGAGAGTAGAAATGGAAATCCCAAATATGTATGCCAATCAGTTCAGGGGGAGGCTAAGATGTGGGAGAGTTGCAAGATTGGTGAGAACAACTTATTGCCCGAAAAGGAACATGACCCTGAATCATTTGAAGGAGAAGTTGATTCAAAAGCCGATGAGGATAGCTTCGACCGGGTAAATGGGTTGTCATCAACAGAAAACATCGATAATGGTAATTCTTTATTTTTCTTGATTTGATATTTTCTATTAGTTATGCGATTATTAATGAAATATGTTGATTTGGTTTGCTGTGGTGTTCAGGTCTATAAATACTGGCTTTCCCTTACAATCAGTTTCCCTGAAATACTAACGGGCAGATTTTAGAGTTTGCTTGTACCCGTTTCAAAGCCGAATACTCAATTTGATAAGGTATATCTTGTTGAACATATTCATTCTAATGGGCATTACATTGAGCATCTTGAGTAATAGGGCTACCCAATCCTGTAACACTTTGAAAAAGACCAGCAAAAGTGTTAAGTTTATCTAAGAGTCTGTACACCTAGCGTAATTCTAGCTTTTGGCACTTGCTTATATGTTCCATTTATAAGTGGTAGCGCCTGCCTTAGGCATTCCACTCACTGTTTGAGACTCCTACTCACCAAGTGCTCTAATATATTTACTCCCCAACCCCACCATAGCCAAACATATAATGAGCATTGCCATTTTTGGGGAGTAAAGCTGGGGTTAGGCAGAGATCTCTGGCCGTATACTGAAAATTGGAAAATATTACAACCTAGGGATTTTATTAACCTTAAGAATCTTCTTCAATAAGTTTCTTGTGATAATTAAGCAAAGAAAAATAAATCTTAATCTAAAAATTATACGCTAGAGATACTCTTTACTTTGCATTTTTGGTTTAGTCTTCTTTCATGGTAATCTTGGACTTTAGGTTGACGTTAATGGAGATAATTTGGCTTTACTGCACAAGTTCTTGAAGTCAAGTAAAGGTGGTTTATTTGGGGACAACAACAAGTGGAACTTCGCCAAATTTCTCGTTGACAAGGATAGACATGCGGTGGATCATTACACTCCTACTACTTCTCTTCTTAGTTTTGAGGTAAAACCTATTACTTCTAGCATTTTACCTTACTCTTATGTCAAATCTTCTCTGGTTATTCTATTGGTAACATCATTTAGTTTCTCTTGGTTCTCTTGGCTTTATATTGGCAACATCGCTCTAGCTGTGCTAGTGCCTGGAATTGGTGGTTTTTTTCCTTTGGTCTCGTACTTGAGTTCCAAGATATTAAACCGTCTCCTACAATGATTCAAAACTTGAGTTTGGTGGCAGTCATGTTGGATTTTATGTTCCAACAATGTGTCAAAACTATAGTCTCTAAATTCAAAAAAGATTATAGTTTTGAAATCTAGTATATCATGCTTAGAGCATCTCATTAATAGAACAAAAATAATGAAACTAACACAAGATTCACAAAAGTTTATACATGGATGTAAATGAAAATATAAGAGTGAAACAATTAATATTGAAGTTAGCTGATATTGAAGTAGGTTAATATCGATAGATCCAGCACATTGCTATTTTTTATGCAACTAGGGGTTTTATTTATTCATGCAATCTAAAGATACAAGGGAGGAAATCGGGTTGGCCAAATGAATAAATACATTAGTGTCTAACAGTTGTAATCTCTAACTTTTCTAGAAAGTTAGAGGCTCTAATCTGCCTTTGCAGTGATACAATGGTTCAGAGTAATTGTGTTTGCTGTGCACTACCCAGTTTGGAAAAGCCATCAGCAGAGCTATTCCCTTCTCTATATGTGTGACCAATGTTGATTTGCAGTTCTTGCCCTAAATGTAGAATTTGTTGCCATACAGCTTCATACTTGCTAGGTCCGAGTTTGTGTTGTTTGTACCAGTTTACAATGACTTTAGAGTTCATTTCAAATTTTAGTGGTGACCATTGTTGTTGTTTACAAAGTATGAGTCCATGCAGGAGCCCATATGGTTTAGCTGCAGTGTTAGTACCATTGCCCAATGCTATACTGTGCCCCACCATCCCTTGAGAATTTCTTATGATTCCTGCAGCTCCACATAAGCCTGAGCTTAGGGCTGAACCATCATAGTTTAATTTGAACCATCCTGGAGATGTTGCATTCCATCTAATTATCCTGTCTATTCTTGCTTTAACTGCCATCCTTGCGATCTGTAGCACTTGTACTAAGAGTTGCTCACCAAAATTGGATTGTGTTGACACATTTACTTTGATCATGTGCATTCTTGTAGCCACTTGCAGACCTTGTTAATTATAGTTGTTGTGGACATTGGATCTTCTTCATACATTTTTTTACACCTTGATTTTCATAATTCCCAAATGATGAAAGCTGGTAACACTTCTTTGATTAAACCCATTTGTGACTGTTTATTAGTTGCTTGTATCAAAGGTAATTATTATGTATGTAGATACTGATATTAATGTTATTAGGATAATGCTTCAGTATATATTGGATGAAATTCGCTTTGCAATATACTAGTACTTGTGTAATTTTTCTTAGAAAATTACTTATGAATTCGATATCTGATTATAGTTTTTCTCCTGCAGATTTACATTCCCTGGGAGCTAAGCTTTACCATTTTTCGGGTCTATAGAGATGAAGGCAAGTGTAAAAAGTTTCTGTACGCATGGATTGAGCTTCGCTGCCACACTAGTTGCTTGAAGTTTTCTCACTATCTTAGGGTGCAAGAACAGTTGTAGATTATGAGTCTCATTATGAATGATGTGTTTACATAGTAAAGTTGATATTTGTACTTCACAAGAAAAATGATAATATTATATAGGAAACTAATGACAAGTTTGCATTAATTTTTTCAAGTATTTTTTGTACTTTTGCAATAGGTAGGAGCTTAACCATGTGTGCACTATTTGTTTGCTAGTGCTAGTAAAGGTGAAGGAAAATGAAAAGCAGGGTGGGGATGGGAGGGATTTTTTTAATTATATTACACAACAACATCACTTTTGGAACTGATGTTGTTGATTTGAATTTGTTTTAAAGTCACTTCCAAAGATGACGTCTTTGTCAACAATCACGTGCAATGGGTTAGAAAACAGCATCATTTATGATAGGTATCTATGTCATCATAAAAGTGACGTTAAAGTCGCGGACTTTCCAAGTCGCTTGCAAAAGTGACGTTATTTCTCTTTCACGTCACTTTTTTAGTGACGTGAAAACCCTTATTTGTTGTAGTGTAGTTCTTGCAGCGTGGCTTAGAAGTACGCGGCAAAAGCCTGCATGAAAAATATGTTGGTTCCCATGTATTTCGTGGTTTGTTCCTGATCAAACTTGGACAACATGATGCTCAACGGCTATATCTCAAAACTCATTCATCTTCTACTCTTTTAATCTTCTACAATCAACTCATTCATCTTATATCTCAAAACTCAACATTTTTCCTATGTTATCATTTTCGGCGAATCATGTCTGACAAAATCTTGGCTGACCTACTCAAGTCTGACACACCACTCTCATTTTTAGAGTCATCATCTTCATCATCATTCAGAAGCAAAGAGCTCTTCCAACGTCAAATTGAGATGATGCACGAGTATAGCAAGATTATGATTGAGATGGGAGAAGCAGAAGAAAAATGGTAATAGGCGACATCATCATGGAGGCAGTAAAAAGGGAAGGATTGACAAGCAAAAAGGCCATGATCATAAATTGGGGGAGTTTAGCCTTAGTCGGGAATACTTTTGGTGACAACCCAAGATTAAAAGGTATCCCATTTCGTCGTTAATTATGTATGAGCGAAGGTGTGTATCAACGTATTTATGATCAAATACTTTCTTCGAACCCTTATTTTATTCAAAGAGAAAATGCCGCTAAGATAATGGGCTTATCCTCACACCAAAAGATAATGTGCGCACTTCACATGTTATGTTATGGTACGAGCAGAAACGCCCAAGAAGAATACCTTCGGATTGGGGAGTCTACGGGTATTTTGAGCTTGAAAGAATTTTGTAAAATAATTATAACACAATTCAAAGCTTAATACCTTAGATCTCTCGATGAAAATGATACATTACACTTACTTAAAGTGAATGAATTGCGAGGCTTCCCAAGGATGTCAGGTAGTTTAGATTGTATGCATTGGAAATGGAAGAATTGTCCTATCGGGTGGGTAGGACAATATATCGAGTATAAGTAATCCTGACGGTAATTTTTGAAGCAGTTGCATCGTAAGACCTTTGGATATGGTATGCATTCTTTGGGGTGCGTTCTAACAACGGCGTGAACGTCTTGCATCAAGGGTAACTTTTCAACAACTTGTGTAATGGAGTTGCGCCGCCATGCAATTATAATATAGGCACAGTACCGCACACTATGGGATATTACTTAGCGGATGGAGTCTATCTAAAATGGTAAACACTTGTTCAAACCATAAGAAATCCATCCAACGATGCCAAAATACACTTTTTGAAGATGAAAGAAGCATGTCGGAAAGACGTAGAGCGTACTTTTGGGATATTACAAGTTAGGTTTCAAATATTGGCACACGGTGCGCGATTTTAGAAATCTAGTGATCTAGGAAATGTTATGTACGCATGTATAATCCTGCACAATATGATCGTCGAAGATGAATGTCATACTTACATCCGGCAAATGGACATTGATCCCGAGTTTAAAACATCCATGAAGAATTGGAAGGAGAACTTAAATCCAAGACACCCGATCAACACTATGGCAGAGTACATTCAGAAGGTTCATGAAATTAGAAATGAAGGTGTCAATTTCCAATTACGAGATGAACTTGTCGCGCATTTGGGAAACGAAAAGAGGCAGAACTATGTAGTCTTCATCATTATTTTTTTAATTTCTAAAGCTATGTATTTTGTTTCCAAGTTTTATGTTGAAGTTGTAATGTATTTTTTTTCCAAGTCTTCATCATTGTAACACTTTAAAGAAACTTGGTTTACTGCTTCTGCCGTTTTATTTTGTACCCATTTCTTCTGTTTTATTGTTTCGGTAGAGATAAAGAGAAGGAGAAAATCTTAGGTCCTGAAGAAAGAAATAATAAGCAGAGTACATTATGTCAGAGTACATATAGAAGGTTCATAAAATTATATTAATAATAATTTTAAGGATTACGTACGATTAATAACAATTTTCTTTAAATAATGAAATTACATAGAACTTAAGAATTATAATTAACGTTAAGGATTACATCAATCTTCATCATTAGAAACGCCGTCATCACTTGGACACTGCCCCTTCAACTTCTTTGACTATTCTTTAATTTGTTTCTTCATCCAATTCCTTTGTTCCGGTAGTGGGTTACTTGGGTTTGTTGTCATCACCTTAATCATATGCGCATCTTCGATGCCTTATTTTTTAGTTAGCCCAACTTTACACCACCATTGAATCTCAGCCTCTCTAGCCAACTTTAGTTCCTCTCGTGCTCAAGCTCTAGCTTCCTTTTCCCCTTTCTTTTGTTCGTCTCTCTCATTTCATGCCTTCATCATGTTGGTCGTTGTCGCAAGCATCTTCTTTCCCCAATAACCTATACTTAACTTTTCCGCTTCTTTTGTCTTGTATATTTTTTGGCCATTCGGTCGTACATCTCCACAAGAATATAGTAGTGCACCCACGTCGATAGAATCATCCAAAAATTGCGATATTTGGAGTGCAGGATGAATGTGTTTTAGGATCGGTATTGGTAGAGTTACCCGAGCTATCGTTAAAATTTAACTTCCTAGCGGCGTTACGGCCGTGTTGCCTGATGTGATAAATTTGTAACCATTTTGGGTAAGTTACCAAAACTTTGTATGCTTCCCCAATTGTAAATGGTTTGTGTTGCAGTTGCGCGAATGTATCGTATGCCATACATTCCTAGAAATTAAGTTAGAAAATTATTTAAAGTATGATTCACCTTTAAACATTAATGAAATGAGAAAATTAAATGAAATACTTGCGAAGTCAACCGTTCCAATACCGGTAAAATGTCGGCTCTCAAGGTCATGAGTGATGCCTCTAAAAATCGAACATTCCTTATTGAGCTACCCCTTATATTTATAATTGATACAGTTGTACGATCGCCACATCGATTGGTCAAAATAGAAGGAGTTGAATTGATTACGTACCTTGAACCAAAATGTAGCTGCTTTTTGGTTGTTCGTGGTAGCGAGGCTTTGAGACACTTAGGACCAAGCGCGTGCAAGATTCACGAAGACGACCAATTTTTAGAGTTCTTATATTTTTCTTTGTTGTCATCAACTTCATCCTCAACTACAATAGGTGTCGATGTCGTCTTTCTTTTAGAGTTCACCTTCCCCCGCGTATTACTTCTCGTGAGAACCGGATTGAGTTCCTCAACCTCAACTACATCCTTAACTATAATAGGTGTCGATGTCGTATTTCTTATAGACTTTGCCTTCTCGCGCGTATTACTTCTCGTGAGAACCGGATTGAGTTCCTTGGAGGTGACCGGGGAGAGAACCGGAGATGCAATCGACGATGTATTAAGATTTAAATTATTTAAACCCCATGTACCTTGCATCGGTGTAGTACTCAAACTTCCACCGGCAAAACTGGTTTGAGATGAATAATATAGATTCTTTGGATGAGGGTACGATCCCGTATACCCATCAAATTAAGAGTAATATCCTTGGTTTGCATAATGAGGGTAATATCCATGTATTTGAGATTAAAATTGATTCTCAGGTGCCGGGAATAATTGGCGAACATACCTTAGATCTTGGGAAGTGTTAGGCATTTGTGACAGATCAAATATGTAGAATTGAGGAGAAAAGACGTTCCCTTGTTGGTTCGTATAGAGAATTAGATTGGGAGGTTGAGGAAGACATAGTGGTTTTTGCTTGTAAGGTAAGGAGGGGGGAGAGTGTAAAAGATTAGAAGGGAGGAGAGTGTAGAAGATGAATGACATTTATAGTTAAAAAAACTAGTCATTAATATGGTCGTTAACAAGTTGACAAAAAATAAAACTAGCCGTTAATATGACTGTTGAGTAACTTGGACAACAAGATTTCAGAAAAAACTAAACTAGCCATTAATATGGCATTGAATAACTTGGACAACAAGTTTCTAAAAAAAGTAGCTGTTAATATGAACATTGAGTAACTTTCACAACAAGTTTGCATAAACAATAATAAATTTTTTGTGACCCGATGAATAAAACATAGTTTAAACAATATTAATTCTCAGCATAGTTTAAATAAAACATAGTTTAAACAAAACATGGTTTAAACAATATTAATGCTCAACATAGTTTAAATAAAACATAAATTAAAGTTCTAAATAAAACATAGCCTAACTGGGACGACATCTCTTCGTTTGGCAGGCGCGTCTGGTACGTGCGAGACTCTCGTCATAGGTACATTGCACAGCCGGCTCAGTCTGGTAGAAAATGGTCATCTCAGCTAGTCTCTCGGACATCTCTCGGATGACCTCTTGTACCCGCCTCAGCTCCCTTCTAACTCAAAGTTACGGTTAACTAGTTATCTTAAATCTTCATATGCCGCATACCGCATTCCTTGGGATTTATGTCACAACTCATCTATACTATACGTAGGTGGAACCGGGTATGGTACATATATCATCAGGATTGGTATCCGTCTACGTTGATCGCTAGGTCTCGTCATATCCATGAATCATCCCATATCATGTGGATTGTTGGTCCCCTGAATACCATAGTCTTACACCTGTGATGATGTAGCTAAACTCGACGTAGGTGGCAAGTATACATCGGGCCTCACTAGATCACGCCCAATCATCCAAATATTTCTCACTCTCTTTACTAAACTACAACCAATCTTGGGATTTGGATGAACGGCACGCCAATATATTATGTAATTTACGCCCAAAACAAGATAATTGCAACCATTGTAGAAGCTCACATCTCTGAGACTCCGATATAACGCTCGATTGTACCTTGAGAATTCCATAATCTTAACAGAGGGGTCATAAGGCACACTATCATGCCCGATCATCTGACGCATATACCGGTCTCTTAAATACCAAAGCATACCGTACCCATATGGGACTAACACCAATGAAACCCTCTGGAAGCTCAGCACTGAAACAACTCTTACCTCTTGACTAATTAATTACCTAGACCTGTACCATGGTTGTCAATCTATGTTGGTTATGCCCTTCCATTCTATCATTTCTCTTATTACAGTAAAAGAATAATGGATTTCAGACCCCGTACTAGCCCATTCATCTCTCCACGTACTGATATAGGGATAAATATGGTTAAAGTTTTATACCTTAAGTAGATACATTCCAACCTGACAGTTTTTGAAGAACCAGTACTGCAATATCACATAGAATCTGGTGATCGATTTCTTCACCTTCCCTTCCTTCAGAACTGAGACTTCATCAAGTCCCCGATTCAAACCCGCCATAATCGGGGTACCCCAGTCATAAATCGACGCACCAATAATATCGTAGTCTATCATAGCTGCAAGATAACCCGCTTGAAGAGTTGTGCTACCATTTGAGAAGAAGAGATTACCCATCATATAGGCAATAAATGCCCTCGCATGCACGATATCCATTTGTGGGTCATAACTGTTAAGACGTAGATTCAAAGGCTCTTTCCATATTTTTAAATAGGCGAGAGTGATGTTACCATACCTGATGTCAAAGCTTGTGATTCCCGGGAACATCTTTTCTGCTTCCTTTAATATAGAGTACCTTTCATCGTATGGGAGTTCGTGACCCCTGTCAAAAGATATGCCCGTTAGCATGATAAAGTCTAACGGTGTAAAACCCAGTTCCCCGCAAAGGAAGTGAAAGGTATGGGTGGAAGGCCACCACCGTTCCTCGAGAACATGAATGAGATGGTTATCAGAGTTTCCTACCTTAATTGAGCAAAACTCCTCAAAACCCAACTCGTCGGCCAACTTCTTCAATGTCGGGTACACGGCAATTCATTGGTACCGCTTCAGTACCTTATCCAATGATCCCCTACACTATTTTTTTTATCTCGGTTATGACAAAAAAGCACATTAACATGTTAGACTTTCATTTAGACATTTCATCGAACACATTATAATATATGTTAATAACACTTAAAATCAAGCTTAAAACTTACTGGCATTTCCTCCAATCCAACACAAATATGGAGCCATCCATCTGGGAAGATATCTACTCGGTTCAACTCCTCGAGTGTTGGGGAGGGATCATTGTCCGATATCAATTGTAACGTCCAATTATTTGTTACTTCAGCGTTCCCCCTTCGTTTTACCTCGGTGTTTACGTTACGTTTAGTTTTAAAAATATTATGCCTCGGTCATAAACTAGACTCTCCCGACATTTTTAAGCGATTAACGGCGTCGATGACGGAGGAAATGGGTTGGGAAGCTTGTGGAGTAAGGGTTGGATATGCCTTGGGTAAAACTTGAAAACACTTGAGAAAGTTAACCAAATTTTTTGCCTAAAACTTACAGCGCTATGCAGCGCGGTTCTGAATTGCACGGCTAATTTTTAATCCAAAAAATCTACATGGCAATTCCTTATTGGCTGCTTATGCCGCGCGGTTTAGAAGTGCGCTGCATAGATAAATGGCCTAGATTAAAACACGTGGCTGGATCTCATCCGTTGGAGTTCCCGCACGATTTTGAACTGCGTTGGGCAAATTCACTTTGATTTTTCTCTTGAACTGCTGTAGAATTCTTTGAGTGGATTTGATTCATCCTAGTTTTGGGCAAATCCACCCACCCTACTGTTGTGGATGCTCTAAAGATAGAATATTGATTTCTTTAGTAAAAGTATACCAGGTGCAATATATCCAACAATACCTAAAATTGTGATAGTATGAATTGAAGCACAGGTCTGATCCATGAGCTTCGCGATGCCAAAATCATATATATGGGATTCCATATCATTGCCCAACAGTATTTTCTTCGGCTTGATATCCTGATGTACAACTGCTGAAACATAGTCCTCGTGAAGATAGGCTAAGCCTTCAGCGGTTCTGAGAGCTATCTTATAACGCACATCCCACTCAAAAAATGGGGCTAAAGTGTTGGATTGATCTCATGTAAAACATCATGAAGGCTCCCATTTGGTATATACTTGAACATAATCAGTCCATACTCTTTTTGAACCCAAAGGGGCTATTTGGATACTTAAATGTTAGGGCTAGCCTAGGATAAACCTAGTTGGCCTATCCTGATATGTATAAACCTAAACTAGTTCAGTTTAATATGTTATTTGGTCATTTTTAGCTGTTATTCTGTTTCTGACTTGTATGTTGTTTGGATAGTTGTATCGTAAACCAGTTCTTATAATTAATTTTAATTTTTTCTAATAAAATATTCAAATTTAATTTATTAAAAAAATCAATACATATACTCAAAATTATAACAAAACACTCATCAATGCATGCAAGTGATTGTAATATTACTTATTGCATTAATATTCAAATTGTTTCTACAAAACTAAATATCCGTTATTCACCTTCTTCACTTTCATCATTTTCTTCACTTTGCTCGTCATTCTACATTGTATTAGAAATTGCTTCTCTCAATTGAATTACAGTTTCTCGTTGTGCCATTCGCAAAGTACCCCTAGTTCCTTGTATTTGTACTTGATTATCTTCATATTCATCTTCACTATCATCTTCTTCCATTTTACTGAATAGCTGATCATTCTTGTTCTCCCTTTTTATGTGGTTATGTATGATACAACATGCAATAAAAATCTTTACATGTACTTCAAATGGGTAAGGAGGAGCAATTTTTAATATAGCAAAGCGGGATTTCAATATGCCAAAAATGCGTTCTATGACATTTTTGGCCGATGAGTGTCGGTGAATGTTTAACTCCTTTGCATTTCTAGGATTATCACTGCCCGTGAATTCTCTTAAGTGATATCTAACACCAAGAAATGGCGCAAAAAAACCTTGTATGTTTGCAAAACCTGCATCGACGGGATACAATTTCCCTATATATATATATATAAATAAATTTAGTATTTATTTAAATTTAATTTGATCCTACTTTTATGCTTAATAACTTACACCTCCAGGGATTTGAAGCTTATCTTCCCTTGTCAAAGCTGACTGTAGTACACGTGAGTCTGAAGCCGAACCTTCCCAGCCCGCCAAAACATATTGAAATTACAAATTGAATAAACATGTGGCTAAAACATTTTGCGCAATACTACCTTTTTGATTGCGAAAAGCTCCCTGATTATCAACGTTTATAAGCGCTGGGATGTGCGTGCCATCTATTGCCCCCACACAATCCTTATAAAAATTTCATAAAATGTTAGAGTACAAAATTCAAAAAGAAACTCAAATCTTTATTAAAATTCTAACCTTAAAATATGAAAAAATTCTTGGATCATTTAAGATCTCATTCGGAGTATCATGCTTTGCAGGCTGCAAGAATTTTGGTGCAAGAGAAACAACAACATCCAAAACAGTGTTAAAGTGACGACTAACAGTTTCTCAAGAATGCTGATATCACTCTTGAGCTATTCTACTGTGTTCGTCATGACCAATAGTATATAAAAATATTCCTACTTGCTCATCAACACTAAATCCTCTCGTATCACGCAAGGAGCCTTCCATTGTTAAAATATCTCACAGGTTCTTAAAAACAAGTTTATCCATACGAAGGTTTTCATACATCCAAACTGGAATACCGTCTACTAATTCAGCAATGTATTTTTTACCAGTTAATTTTGAGCTGCGACATGGTTCTTTTGATAAATGATTCTCGTAGTAATGAGAAGTTGCAACTGCAGTGCAATCATATATTCTTCATCATAATCATAGTCTCCCATTGTACTTTACTTTCTGCACTTCGTATAAATTAACATTCAAAAATTTAAATAACCACAAAATTAGAAAATATTGTTAATTTATTATGCAATACTACATTAAAATTTAAATGAACTTACAAATTAATAACGAAAGATCTTATTTAAATAATAACTAAGCTAACAAAACATAATTTTAGAGGTTGCAATCCTAATTATCTTTCTTAGGATTTATTTTCCACATTAACCACGTCTTTTGTTTATATTCGGCTAGGTTCATAAACATTCTCATTTTTCCTTATCCTCGAGAAGATCGCAAGCTTTTAGGTAATCACCCTCTAGTAAACTAGAAATAGCGTCAAGTGCTTCAATGACATTTGGTTTCTTTTTACTTTCCGATCTCCTATTTTTCATTCTATCGACTGCGGATGCAATTGATTTTAAAGCATCAATCATGCCTTCACCAGTACTCCTTTTTCCTTTTTTGTTATCTTCAGCAGTTGAAGTTGTTTCCGGTAATTTGCATTTTTTCTTTTTCTTGTTTTTTCTACTTTATTATTTACAAGAGGTGAGTCATCTTCCACGGCTGTATCATTTAAAGAATCTTAAACTTGAGTTATGTAACATAGCTTAACTTTTAAGACATCAGATCTTTTTCCGAGCGAGCATATTGTCCTGTTGATGTTAATTTTCTACAAATCTCATCAAGATTGTGGTAGTTCGGCATTGTTTTAGTTTGCATAGCTTTAGCTTTAGCTTCAGGATGCTCTTGCATGTGGTCGTGTATAAATTAGTAGCTTATTTTAAATAATAAATTATAAAAATTATAAAGTTACACACCTTTATATACTCATCCCAAACGTAATTATCAGCTATCACCATATGTTTTTCGTCATCCCATCCAAATCCACTTTGGTCTAGGAGAGCCTTCAAAATCGTGTAGATATTTCTTAACTTCTTATTTCGATTTTTTAGAACCTTCTTATCATCATTCATATTTTCATACTTTTTGTTCATTTTTTTTTCCATGTCAGCCCACGCAATCTTCGTAAACGATTTTTCATTTCTTTTGCCCCGCACGTACTTGTTCTAACATGAGATCCAAAAGGTAACGATCCATCGGCGGGGTCCACTCAGTTCTACCATGGTGATTGTTGTAAGTGCCTGCATTATCCATAGGTGGGTCTACAATTATTAATCAAAGTTGGATTTTAGATTACTTAAAAAAAATATATCATGTTGTTGGTAGTTTAGTCCATCTTCACAAGATGGATGAAAAAAATTCACAGCAAAATCTATAAATCACCACTGCTATATGAAGTAAACTTAATCACTATAAATTCTTTTCAAATCAAGCCAATTTTTGTTTTGGTATCTATCTAATATACCCAAAATAGTCTTAAATAACTTATGAAATAAACACTCTAATTCCATATATCTAGCTGCATCCCTTTATATTTACTGTGACACAAAGAATAGATAGTTTTATACTATTTCTTTAAGAAGAATTACAGTTGATCGCTACACTATTTTTAGGTTCATCTTTTTCTTCTCCTCTAGGGATGTTATGTTGCTGTGATTTGTTCATGTAATGCAGCTTGATATAAAGGAGAGATGGTTTTATACTATTTTTAGGTTCATCTCTTTAATCATAATCTAACATATTTAATTGAAAAAGAAGTATATTGACATAACCAAGAGAGTATTCGAAATGTAATTCTAACAAGTTACTCTTAAAAGTTTTTATGTATGATTTGCCCCCTGAGTTCCATTTTGAGCTACTAGGTTGGAAGTCAGAGGGAAACAATGTTTGGCCTGACATTCAAAGTAAAGTTCCATAATATCCCGATGGCTTGAACTTGCAATACAGTATAGAATACTGTCTCACATTAGATCTACTCTCTTCAAGCTTTCCTAGCTTAGCAGGTAGTCGTAGTGCTGTAAGGGTTCGAAACTCGAGTGAGGCTGATGTCGTATTCGTCCCATTCTTTTCCTCCTTGAGCTATAACCATCATTCGAATGTCATTCCACCAAAAAAGGAGAGCAAAAATAAATTGTTGCAAGAGAAACTGGTAACATATTTGACATCTCAAGAGGAATGGAAAAGGTCAAAAGGACGAGACCATGTAATCATGGTCCTTCATCCAAATAGCATGTTAGATGCAAGAATGAAGCTATGTCCTGCTATGTTCGTACTTTCAGATTTTGGAAGATATCCTCCAAATATAGCTAATGTCTATAAAGATATAATTGCACCTTATAAGCATGTTATCAGAACCTTTGTCAACGACTCAGCAGGCTTTGATGATGAACGGTCAACTTTGTTGTAGTTCCAAGGAGCCATATACAGGAAAGATGGTGGATTCATTTGACAAGAGCTATAGCCTATAGCCTATGCTAGCATCTTCTCTATCTGACTGTGGTGGGATAGGCCTCTTCTGTCTAGGATCCTTGGCTAGCTATCCACCCCACAAAAAGGGCGATTATTCTATATGCCTTTTAAACAAATAGACCAGAGACCAATCAGATCTCTGCTTGGATCCGACATTGGTACAATGAGAATCTTGAGAACTGGATCTCCACCCTTCTTCTATACTTCTTTTTTCCCTCTTTGTTTGGGCGACTTCATAGCATAGTCATAGGCAATCCAGATCTGAAGAAAAGACTTAAGGCAACCTAATGGCAAAATAGTTGGGAGGCAAAATAGTTGGAAACAGACTCAAAAGCAAGCAGAAATAGAGAAGGAGAGAGATAGCTGAGGGACCTGTAGACAAATGTGAAATCAAAGCATTAAAGAAAAGAGATCGAAGGAAGGATGCCTTTCAAGTAGCAACAAGTAGCTTTGGTACCCTAGAGGTAGAAGCTATTTTTTAACGGACTTGCGTATGTTTAAAAGAGTAGGAAGTTGCAGTGAAGCATTAAAGAAACGAGATCGAAGGAAGAGAAGTTGCAGCAAAACCTTATAGTAAGTGGAACAGTGGAGCATTTGGACCAGCCTAAGGTGGTTGGGGTAGGATGGTGACTGGTATCTATAGATGGCATCTTGTAGAAGGATAGCGAAAGCGTGTTAGTCAACCAAGACCGTAACGTGAGGACCTTTGAGGGTGAGCATAGCCACCTGTAAAAAAATAGCAAGTATATAAGGAACGCCTTTAAAACATGAAGGCCGAGCATAGCTAAGGAATGCAAGTCGTAAAGTATAACTAGACAAGACATAAGGCAAGAGATCAATAGACAGTGCCTGCTAGTTCTACTCCTGGGCTCATGCCTGACTCTTCCTATAAAGTTCCAGAGTATACATGTTAAAAGATTTATGACATAATCCAATACAATCTTTTCTTGGAAAAGACTCAGTGAGTAAAAATAGAGGATAAACTTATTGACAAACAGTGAGAAAGTTAAGGAAGGAACAGTTCTTAATCTAGCATCTCCTCCTCCCCAGACAAAATTACTGCAACCAGAAGATTACTATTAAGTTTTCTTCTTACCGATAAAATATACAATCCTTCATCCAGTAAGGTCTCTGATTTTCTAAAACAAATGAAGATATAATGAATCAAGCTCTTTTGCCAAATCTTATAATCAGCCCCTACCGCCCATCCTAATACACTTCCTAATATTGCTTTCAAATTCTTTCTTACTTCAATATACTCAAGGAAAAAAACACTTTCATTCACATCACCATCTTCCGAGGTTCCACAAGAGAATTCGTAATTGTTGGTAAACATAACAAAGGCAAACACATGGTCACAGTAATCATAGCGCCATTAGCTAGCCCCGGAGAGCAAAACAACCACCACATAATAGAATAATTGAGCGAGATATTTTAGGTGCTCTTTCAAACAATCTGAAAACATTCAGTTCATATTCCATACATCCATAATCACACAATCAATCTTCTTCCCTCCAACAAAGCCCCCTTGCTTTTCTCAAATTATCGAAAGAATAAAGGATGAACAACAAGCCTGTAGATAACACTTACCATGATAGTATAATCACTCCTTACTGCCCTATGCCTAATGTAAGAAACTACGTGGATAACTGCAATTAGACTTTTACTTCTACTATTCACGAGTCTGAACAAAGCCCAGACCATTTCATAGAATGCAACTACACGCTTGATAGAAGTATATGATGATGGAAAGAGTTTCTCTCACTTTACGCTTCCCCCCCCCCCCCCCCTTAGATTCACCTACATGTCTAAGTAAAGTCCCATCTTCACCACCATTTACCGTCAACTACTCTATTAGTAGTCCCTTCTATGCCTAGACGAATAATTATAGTTTCACAGTTTTATATACCAGGATGAAAATCTCTGAAGCTGCGACAGGTGAAAAATACCATGTCCTTCCAGAATAGCAGATATTCGATCGAGCTATTGTATGCTTTAAATACTATAATACAAAGGGTATTTGTTTTTGTCTGTTACTGAGTCGGTATACTGTAAACCCTGGACCGAGCCACTGGGAAGCGTTAATCAGGGTTTTACAGTATTTAAAGCATACAATAGACAATGGGTTGCACTACACAAGATATCCAGCTGTCCTTGAGGGATACAGTGATGCCAACTGGATATCAGATTCTAACGAGTCATACTCCACAAGTGGATACGTGTTTACACTTGGTGGTGGAGTTGTCTCACGGAAATCCTCAAAACAAACATGCATAGCTCGATCGACTATGGAATCAGAGTTTGTTGCTCTAGATTTAGTGGGAGATGAAGCTAAGCGGCTTCGACAGTTTTTAGAGGATATTCCTATGTGGCCAAAGCCAGTACCTGCCTTATGTATCCGTTGCGATAATCAAGCAACCATTGCAAGGGCAAAGAATATTGTCTATAACGATAAGTCACGACATATACGACGTAGATATAATATTGTAAGGAAATTACTTGCAAGGGGAGTTATATCCATTGACTTTGTGAAGTCCAGTGACAACCTAGCGGATCAATTTACAAAAGGGTTGGCAAAAATATAAGTTTTTTTCACATCGAGGGGAATGGGCTTAAAGCCTTTAACTACTAGTTAACCTCAGCGGAAACCTAACCTAGTTGATTGGAGATCCCATAATCTAGGTTCAATAGGACAACTAGTTGTGAGTTACTCAACATGAGCACTGAGGAGATTTTAACTCCTGCTCATTCCATGATGTGAACATTGCAACCTGTCGCGATTTTCAGGGTAAGTTTTCTGAACTTTTAATGATTCCTATGACTTGTATTTACAAGTGGGGTACGACAGGGTACCCTTAATAGGCAATCACCTATGTCAGTGTGAGGTGGGGGCGCTTCCATGAGAATTTTATAAGACAAAATTCTCTAATAGTACCACGAATCCGGGATTTGTTCAAGCCGAATTGAACACAACGGTGAGAGCCGATTGCGTCTGGAATAGTACTGTGTGAAGACTATTGTCTTAGTTTACACCAAAGCTGACAATTCAAGACATATGTTCACTAATCAGCGTCAATCCAATAGTTTTTTACTAGAGAAGGTTCAAGTCCACAGGACACCTCTCTCGATACAGGATCATTCCCTGATTTTCTCTGCTTTATCTAAGTTTGTCTGTTACCAATCAAATATGGGGGATTGTTTGAAAATACAAAGGGTACTTGTTTTTCTTTGAAGTTTGAATGGTGGAACTAAGTGGTTTTAGTCCCACATTGGATATGAGGGAAACACAACTCTTCTATATAAGTAAATCAAATACTTACCTTGTTGTAATGTGTGTGAGAGTTGGTGGGTCACACGCGCATGTGCAACATGTGGGACCCATGTGTGTAAACTAGCTTGGGTGCATGGGCTACCCATGGGCTTGCTCGACCTAGGAAATACGCTTATTATTATAAGTCTATGATTCGGCCTT
The DNA here is from genome assembly GCA_014058105.1 of Kingdonia uniflora. Taxonomy (NCBI): domain Eukaryota; kingdom Viridiplantae; phylum Streptophyta; class Magnoliopsida; order Ranunculales; family Circaeasteraceae; genus Kingdonia; species Kingdonia uniflora. Next base: position 40,763 of record JACGCM010001026.1, read on the forward strand.
GGGGCCTTAGGTCATAGGCTCATGGGGATTCCTTTAAACACTTAGTCGTTTTATGGGTTTGAGGTGTGAGTTGGGGTACCTCCAACAGACGCACCTTCAAGTGTGACTCTTGGTGAAGAGGTACTAACTTGAGGTATAACTCTTGGTGAAGAGTCACCTATGCTCTATATAACACAATTTCGTTTTTATTTATAATAATCAGTTTTTCAGAATTTTCTTGAGACTTTTTACAAAGAGAAAACAGATGCAACCAAAGTTCGTTGGGCAGAAAGATAGAAGTATTTTCTTCTTTCTATCACTGATCGTTGTATCCTGAAAGACAGGGGACTATATTCTTGCAAAGCACTGTGGCAGGGGCGAATCTGTCTTAAGGAGATAGTGTGTATACACTAGACTCGATCATCTCCTAAAGAGGTGTTGGTTTTTTATGCAGATTGGAATACAATCTTAAGACAGACTAATTTTTTGCTGTGTGATCAAAAACTACAGAATTGATGAATCTCATTGAGAAAGAGGGTAAAAAGGGTAACCCTCACATTTTAAAGGTGAAGCCTGAGAAGTTCAATGGCACTGAATTTAAGCGTTGGCAGCTGAAGATGTTATTCTTTCTCACAACTCTGAACTTAGCAAAATTCCTCAAGGAGGACAAACCAGAGTTGAAGGAGGAAAAAACTGACCTAACAACTGTAGCAGCAATGGAGGCGTGGATTCATTCCGACTTTCTGTGTCGGAATTATATTCTGAATAGGTTTGACAACACATTGTATAACGCGTATAGTTTAACGGAGTCTGCAAAGGAACTGTGGGAATCCTTTGACCATAAGTATAAGACGAAAGATGTCGGACTGAAAAAATTTGTAGTTGGCAGATTCCAGGATTATAAAATGGAGGATTCCAAGACTGCAATCAGTCAAGTACAGGAACTGCAGATTATCCTGCATGATATTCATGCAAAAGGTATGAGGTTAAGTGAATCATTTCAGGTTGCTGCGATAATTGAGAAGTTGCCTTCAGCCTGGAAGGACTTCAAAAGTTACCTGAAGCATAAGAGGAAAGAAATGAAGTTGGAGGAACTTATTGTAAGGCTAAAGATCGAAGAAGATAACAAATCTAACGAAAAGACGGATGTTGTTCATTCTTACGATGCCAAGGCTAACATGGTCGAGGGAAACCTTAAACCCCATAAGAAAAATGGGAAGAAAGGGAAAAATGGGAAGAATTTCCTGGGCCCTAAGAGCAAGGACTTTAAGAAGTTTATAGGGAGTTGTTATGCTTGTGAAAAACCTGGGCACAAGTCAATGGAATGCCGCAAGCGTAAAAGCGGACCAGAAAGTGGCAAAGGCACTCAAGCAAACATTGCTGAGATGGAGAACCTGAGTACAATGATCTTCGAAATCAACCTGGCAAGCGATTCCAGAGGATGGTTTGTGAACACAGGGGCCACACATCATATATGCTATGACAGGAGTTTATTTACTACCTACAATAAGACTGAACATGAAGAGAAAGTGTCCATGGGCAACGTTTCGACGTCAAGGGTCGAAGGAAAAGGGAAAGTAGTTCTGAAATTCACATCTAAAAAAGAAGTTACTTTGAATGAAGTGCTGCATGTGCCAGATATCCGCAAGAACCTTTTTTTCGGAGCATTGATGATTAAGAATGGATTCAAGTTAGTATTTGAATCAAACAGATGTATCATGACTAAGAATGGTATATTCTTTGGAAAAAGTTTTGAGTGTGATGGACTATTCAAACTAGCAGTTTTGTGTAAACCAGTTTCAATTATCAATAAGAATAAGAATTTTATTTACTTGCTTGAGTCATTTAAGGTTTGGCATCAACGATTAGGACATGTAAATTATGGTTCACTACGTAAATTAGCCTATTTAGGATTGCTGCCTAAATTCAATCTTGATTGCAAACAAAAATGTGAAGTGTGTGCTGAAGCAAAATTTGCTAAACAACCACTCCATTCTATTGAACAACGCAAAATTGAACCACTAGATTTGATTCACAGTGATCTCTGCGATTTAAAATTTATTCAAACACGAGGTGGAAAGAAGTACTTTGTTACTTTCATAGATGACGGTACATGATATAGTCATGTCTATTTGCTTAGAAGCAAAGATGAAGTACTGGAAGTGTTTATTATATTCAAAAATGAGGTTGAGACTCAACTCAACGAAAAGATAAAAGTTCATCGAACTGATAGAGGTGGGGAATACGACTCAATTACGTTTGGAGAACTTTGTGCTAAGTTTGATATTATACACCAAACTACTGCACCTAACACTCCTCAGCAAAATAGAGTTACTGAGAGGAAAAATAGAACTTTAAAGAATATGCTTAATGCTATGCTTATTAGTTCTGATTTGCCGCAGAACTTGTGAGGGGGGGGGGGTTACCTTCTGCGAATTATATTCTCAATAAGTTACCTCACTTGAAGATTGAAAAGACTCCTTATGAACTCTGGAAATGCAGAGAGCCTTCCTATAAGATCTTAAAAGTGTGGGGGTGTCTTGCAAAGGTACAAGTACCATTGCCAAAAAGGTCTAAGTTAGAACCTAAAACTATTGATTGTATTTCTATTGGCAATGCCAATAACAGTAGTGCATATAGATTTCACGTATACAAATCTGAAATAAATGATGTGCATGAGAATACCATCATTGAATCACGAGATGCTATATTTTTTGAAAATATATTACCATATAAAAAGAGTGATAATGCGAATCCTCTTAAAAAATAACTGATGCTGCTTCTAGTAGTGATCAGCGTATCACTCCTACAAATTCTAATTTTAATGCAGAACCAAGACGTGGGAAACTACTTAAAGTTGCTAAGTCTTTTGGCAAAGATTTTGTAGCATTTTTGTTGGAAAATGAGCCTCAAACCTTTAAGGAAGCCATGGCTACACCTGAAGCTCCTAGTTGGCAAGAGGCTGTACAGAGTGAGATAGACTCCATAATGCACAACTGTACATGAGAATTGGTAGATCTTCCACCTGACAACAAACCTATAGGTTACAAGTGGATTTTCAAATGAAAATTGAGACATCATGGTTCAATTGAAAAGTACAAAGCCAGACTTGTTGCCAAGGGATATAGGCAAAAAGAAGGTTTGGACTATTTTGATACATATTCTCTAGTGACAAGAATAACTTCTATTCGTATGTTGATAGCTATTGCAGCAGTGCATAAGCTTGAAATACATCAAATGGATGTTAAAACAACATTCTTGAATGGTGAATTAAATGAAGAAATATATATGAACCAACCTGAGGGGTTCATTGTCTGAGGCCAAGAGAATAAAGTGTCGGCTGGTTAAATCCCTTTATGGATTGAAGCAGGCGCCTTTAAAATGGTATGACAAAATTGATGGAGTCAGGATTAAGGATGGCTTTAAAATTAATGAATGTGATAGATGTGTCTATATTAAAAGCATTAATGGTGAGCATGTCATTGTGTGTCTTTACGTAGACGATATGCTCATCATGGGGATTAACATCAATATCATTATGTTAACAAAGAAAATGTTGTCCAAAAACTTCGATATGAAGGACTTAGGTGTTGCAGATGCTATTCTTGGCATAAAGATTAACAGAACACCACAGGGACTTGTGTTGTCTCAATCACATAATATAGAGAATGTACTTAAGAAGTTTAATAAATTTAACTGCCGTGGTGTTCAGACACCATACGATAATATGCGTCAATTGATTAAACACAAAGGTGGGCCTATTTCACAAATAGAGTATGCAAGCATCATAGGCAGTCTAATGTATATTATGAACTGCACTAGACCAGATATTGCCTATGTAGTTATCAAACTGAGTCGGTTTACTATAAACCCTAGACTGAGCCACTGGGAAGCGTTAATAAAGGTTTTACAGTATTTAAGGCATACAATAGACTATGAGTTTAACTACACAAGATATACAACTGTCTTTTAGGGATGCAGTGATGCAAACTGGATATCAGATTCTAACGAGTCATACTCTACAAGTGGATATGTGTTTACATTTGGTGGTGGAGCTGTCTCATGGAAATCCTCAAAACAAACATGCATAGCTCGATCGACTATGGAATCAGAGTTTGTTGCTCTAGATTTAGCGGGAGATGAAGTTGAATGGCTTCGACAGTTTTTAGAGGATATTCCTATGTGGCCAAAGCCAGTACCTGCCTTATGTATCCATTGGGATAATCAAGCAGTGATTGCAAGGGCAAAAAATAATGTTTATAACGGTAAGTCACGACATATACGTCGTAGACATAATATTGCAATGAAATTACTTGCAAGTGGAGTTATATCAATTGACTTTGTAAAGTCCAGTGACAACCTAGCAGATCCATTTACAAAAGGGTTGGAAAAAATGCAAGTTTTTTCCACATCGAGGGGAATGGGCTTAAAGCCGTTAACTATGAGTTAACCTCAGCGGAAACCTAACCTAGCTTATTGGAGATCCCATAATCTAGGTTCAATAAGACAACTAGTTGTGAGTTACTCAACATGAGCACTAAAGAGATTGTAACTCCTGCTCATTCCATGATGTGAACAGTGCAACCTGTCACGATTTTCAGGGTAAGTTCACTATACTTTTAATGATTCTTATGACTTGTATTTATAAGTGGGGTACGACAGGGTACTCTTAATAGGCAATCACTTATGTGAGTGTGAGGTGGGGCCGCTTCCATGAGAATTTTATAGGGCAAAATTCTCTAATAGTACTAAAGAATCCGGGATTTGTTCAGGGCCGAATTAAACATAACTGTGAGAGCCGATTGCGTTTAGAATAGTACTGTGTGACTATTGTCTTGGTTTACACCAAAGCTGACAGTTCAAGATATATGTTCACTAATCAGCGTAAAACTGATAGATTTTTACTAGAGAAGGTTCAAGTCCACAAGACACCTCTCTCGATACAGAATCATTCCCTAATTTTCTCTGTTTTGTATGAGTTTGTCTGTTACCTTTCAAATATGGGGGATTGTTAGAAAATACAAAGGGTATGTTTTTTTCCTTGAAGTTTAAATGGTGGAACTAAGCGGTTTTAGTCCCACATTAGATATGAGGGAAACACAACTCTTCTATATAAGTAAACCAAACACTTACCTTGTTGTAATGTGTATAAGAGTTGGTGGGTCACACGAGCATGTGCGACATGTGCGACCAATGTGTACAAACTAGCTTGAGTGCATGAGCTACCCATGGGCTTACTCGACCTAGGAAACACGCTTATTATTATAAGTCTATGATTCGGCCTTGGGACCTTGGGTCATGGGCTCATGGGGATTCCTTTAAACACTTAGTCATTTTTTGGATTTGAGGTGTGAGTTGGGGTGCCACCAACAGACGCACCTTAAGGTATGACTATTGGTGAATAGACACTAACTTGAAGTGTGACACTTGGTGAAGAGTCACCTATGCTCTATATAACCCAATTTTGTTTTCATTTATAATAATCAGATTTTCAGAGTTTTCTTGAGTCCTTTTACAAAGAGAAAACAGACCCAATCAAAGTTTGTTTGGCCGAAAGATAGAAGTACTTTTTTCTTTCTGTAACTGATCGTTGTATCCTGGGAGACAGGGCCTATATTCCTATAAAGTACGGTGGCAGGGGCGAATCTGTCTTAAGGAGATAGTGTGTATACGCTAGACTCGATCATCTCCTTAAGAAGTGTTGGGTTTTCATGCAGATTGGAATATAATCTTAAGGCAGACTAATTTTTTCTGTGTGATCAAAAACTCCAGCAAGGGTGAATCATACTGAGAAGGAAGGTGAAAAGGGTAACCCACACATTTCGAAGGTAAAGCCTGAGAAGTTTAATGGCGCTGAATTCAAGCGTTGGCAGCAGAAGATGTTATTCTTTCTCACAACTCTGAACTTAGCAAAATTCTTCAAGGAGGACAAATCAGAGTTGAAGGAGGAAAAAACTGACCTAACAACTGTAGTAGTAGTGGAGGCGTGGATTCATTCCAACTTTCTGGTCAGAAATATATTCTGAATGGGTTGGACAACACATTGTATAATGTGTACAGTCCAACGGAGTCTGCTAAGGAATTGTGGGAATCCTTAGACCATAAATATAAAACGGAAGATGCTGGACTGAAAAAATTTGTAGTTGGCTGATTCCTGGATTATCAAATGGTGGATTCCAAGACTGTAATCAGTCAAGTACATGAACTGCAGATTATCCTACATTATATTCATGCAGAAGGTATGAGGTTAAGTTAATCTTTTCAGGTTGCTGCGATAATTGAAAAGTTTTCTTCATCCTAGAAGGACTTCAAAAGTTATCTGAAGCATAAGAGGAAAGAATTGAAGTTAGAGGAAGTGATTGTAAGGCTAAGGATCGAAAAAGATAACAAATCCAACGAAATGAGGGATGCTGTTCATTCTTACGATGCCAAGGCTAACATGGTCGAGGGAAACCCTAAACCCTATAAGAAAAATGGGAATAAATAGAAAGAATTTCCTGGGCCCTAAGGGCAAGGACTTTCAGAAGTTCACATGGAGTTATTATGCTTGTGGCAAACCACGACACAAGTAAATGGAATACCGCAAGCGTAAAAGCGGACCAAAAAGTAGCAAAGGCACTCAAATAAACATTGTTGAAATAGAGAACATGTGTGCAGTGATCTCCGAAATCAACCTGGCAAGCGATTCGAGAGGATGGTTTGTGGACACAGGGGCCACACGTCATATATGCTATGAGAAGAGTTTATTTACTACCTACAATAAGACTGAACATGAAGAGAAAGTGTTCATGGGAAATATTTCGATGTTAAGGGCCGAAGGAAAAGGGAAAGTAGTTCAGAAATTCATATTTGAAAAAGAAGTTACTTTGAATGAAGTGCTGCATGTGCCTGATATCCGCAAGAACCTTGTTTCTGGAGTATTGCTGATCAAGAATGGATTCAAGTTAGTGTTTGAGTCAAACAGATTTATCATGACTAAAAATGGTGTATTCATAGGAAAAGGTTATGAGTGTGATGGATTGTTCAAACTAGCAGTCTTGTGTAAACCAGTTTCAATTATTAATAAAAATGAGAATTTTATTTACTTGCTTGAGTTATTTAATGTTTGGCATCAACGATTAGGACATATAAATTATGGTTCGCTTCGTAAATTAGTCTATTTAGGATTGCTGCCTAAATTTAATCTTGATTGCAAACAAAAATATGAAGTGTGTGTTGAAGCAAAATTTGCTAAACAACCATTCCATTCTATTTAACAACGCAAAACTGAACCGCTAGATTTGATTCACTGTGATCTCTGCGATTTGAAGTTTATTCAAACATGAGGCAGAAAAAAGTACTTTATTACTTTCGTAGATGACTGTACAAGATATAGTCATGTCTACTTGCTCATAAGCAAAGATGAAGCACTGGAAGTGTTTATTATGTTCAAAAATGAGGTTGAGACTCAACTCAACATAAAGATAAAATTCTTCAAACTGATTGAGGTGGGGAATACGACTCAGTTACGTTTGGAGAACTTTATGCTAAGTTTGGAATTATACACCAAACTATTGTACCTTACACTCCTCAGCAAAATGAAGTTGCAAAGAGGAAAAATAGAACTTTAAAGAATATGTTTAATGTAATGTTTATTAGTTCTGGTTTGCCGCAGAACTTGTGGGGGGAGGCGTTACTTTCTGCGAATTATATTCTTAATAAGTTACCTCACTTGAAGATTGAAAAGATTCTTTATGAACTCTGGAAAGGCAGAGAGCTTTCCTATAAGTTCATAAAAGTGTGGGGGCGTCTTGCAAAGGTACAAGTACCATTGCCAAAAAGGTCTAAGTTAGGACCTAAAACTATTGATTATATTTTTATTGGCAATGCCAATAACAGTAGTGCATATAGATTTCCCGTATACAAATCTGAAATATATTATGTACATGAGAATACCATCATTGAATCGCGAGATGCTATATTTTTTGAAAAAATATTTCCATATAAAAAGAGTGATAATGTGAATCCTCTTAAAATAACAATTGATGTTGCTTCTAGTAGCGATCAGCGTATCACTCCTACAAGTTCTGATTTTAATGCAGAACCAAGGCGTAGGAAACGACTTAAAGTTGCTAAGTCTTTTGGAAAAGATTTTGTGGCATTTTTTCTGGAAAATAAGCCTCGAACCTTCAAGGAAGCCATGACTACCCCTGAAGCTCCTAGTTGGCAAGTGGTTGTACAGAGTGAGATAGACTCTATAATGCACAACCATACTTGGGAATTGGTAGATCTTCCACCTGGCAACAAGCCTATAGGTTGCAAGTAGATTTTTAAATGAAAATTGAGACCTCATGGTTCAATTGAATAGTACAAAGCCAGACTTGTTGCCAAAGGATATAGGCAAAAAGAAGGTTTGGACTATTTTGATACATATTCTCTAGTGACAAGAATAAGTTCCATTCATATGTTGATAGCTATTGCAGCTGTATATAAGCTTGAAATACATCAAATGGAAGTTAAAACAGCATTCTTGAATGGTGAATTAAATGAAAAAATATATATGAACCAACCTGAGGGGTTCATTGTCCGAGGCCAAGAAAATAAAGTGTATCTGCTGGTTAAATTTCTTTATGGATTGAAGCAGGCACCTTTACAATGGTATGACAAAATTGATGGAGTCATGATTAAGGATGGCTTCAAAATTAATGAATGTGATAGATGTGTCTATATTGAAAGCATTAATGGTGAACATGTTATTGTGTATCTTTACGTAGATGATATGCTTATCATGGAGACTAACATCAATATCATTATGTCAATAAAGAAAATGTTATCCAAGAACTTTGTTATGAAGGACTTAGGTGTTGCAGATGTTATTCATGGCATAAAGATTAACAGAACACCACAGGGACTTGTGTTGTCTCAATCACAATATATAGAGAATGTACTTAAGAAGTTTAATAAATTTGACTGCCGTGGTGTTCAGACACCATACGATAATATGCATATTGATTAAACAAAAAGGTGAGCCTATTTCACAAATATTGTATGCACGCATCATAGGCAATCTAATGAATATTATGAACTACACTAAACCAGATATTGCTTATGTAGTTAGCAAACTGAGTCGGTAAACTATAAACCCTGGATTAAGCCATTGGGAAGCGTTAATCAAGGTTTTATATTATTTTAAGCATATAATAGACTATCGGTTGCACTACACAAGATATCTAGCTGTCCTTAAGGGATACAGTGATGCAAACTGGATATCAGATTCTAACGAGTCATACTCCACAAGTGGATGCGTGTTTATACTTGGTGGTGAAGCTGTCTCATGGAAATCCTCAAAACAAACATGCATAGCTCGATCGACTATGGAATCAGAGTTTGTTGCTCTAGATTTAGCGGAAGATGAAGTTGAGTGGCTTCGACAGTTTTTAGAGGATATTCCTATGTGGCCAAAGCCAGTACCTATCTTATGTATCCATTGCGATAATCAAGCAGCGATTGCAAGGGCAAAGAATAATGTCTATAACGGTAAGTCACAACATATACATCGTAGACATAATATTGTAAAGAAATTACTTGCAAGCGGAGTTATATCCATTGACTTTGTGAAGTCCAGTGACAACCTAGCGGATCAATTTACAAATGGGTTGGCAAAAATGTAAGTTTTTTCCACATCGAGGGGAATGGGCTTAAAGCCTTTAACTACGAGTTATCCTCAGCGGAAACCTAACCTAGTTGATTGGAGATCCCATAATCTTGGTTCAATAGGACAACTAGTTGTGAGTTACTCAACATGAGCACTGAGGAAATTTGAACTCCTGCTCATTCCATGATGTGAACAGTGCAACCTGTCGTGATTTTCAAGGTAAGTTTTCTGAACTTTTAATGATTCCTATGACTTGTATTTACAAGTGGGGTACGACAGGGTACCCTTAATAGGCAATTACCTATGTCAGTGTGTGGTGGGGCCGCTTCCATACCATGAATCCGGGATACGTTCAAGCCGAATTGAACACAATGGTGAGAGCCGATTGCGTTTGGAATAGTACTGTGTGAAGACTACTGTCTTGGTTTACACCAAAGCTGACAGTTCAAGATATATGTTTACTAATTAGCGTAAATCCGATAGTTTTTTACTATAGAAGGTTCAAGTCCACAAGACACATCTCTCGATGTAGGATTATTGCCTCATTTTCTCTATTTTGTCTGAGTTTGTCTGTTACTATTCAAATGTGGGGAATTATTTAAAAATACAAAGGGTATTTGTTTTTCCCTTAAGTTTGAATAGTGGAACTAAGAGGTTTTAGTCCCACATTGGATATGAGGGAAACACAACTCTTATATATAAGTAAATCAAACACTTACCTTGTTGTAATGTGTGTGAGAGTTGGTAGGTCACACGCACATGTGCGACATGTGCGACCCATGTGTGCAAACTAGCTTGGGTGCATGGGATACCCATGAGCTTGCTCGACCTAGGAAATACGCTTATTATTATAAGTCTATGATTTGGCCTTGGGGCCTTGGCTCATGGGGATTCCTTTAATCACGTAGTCGTTTTTTGGGTTTGAGGTGTGAGTTGGGGTGCCTCTAACAGACGCACCTTAAGGTGTGACTCTTGGTGAAGAGGCACTAACTTGAGGTGTAACTCTTGGTGAAGAGTCACATATGCTCTATATAACCCAATTTTGTTTTTATTTATGATAATCAATTTTTCAGAGTTTTTTTGAGACTTTTTACAAAGAGAAAACAGACGCAATCAAAGTTTGTTTGGCAGAAAGATAGAAGAACTTTCTTCTTTCTGCGACTGATCGTTGTATCCTGGGAGACAGGGGCCTATATTCCTATAAGCATTGTGGCTGGGCCGAATCTGTCTTAAGGAGATATTATGTATACACTAGACTCGATCATCTCCTTAAGAGATGTTGGTTTTTCATGCAGATTGGAATACAGATATAATAATCCTGCTCAAGGTCGATGGTTTAGGATACGGTGTTGGTACTATTTTATCTTGCTTTTATTTAAAGCATAAATACGTATATAAGTCATTATGCTTTGATTTATGAATTTAACACTAAGCGTGATTTCCTTCCTTTATTTCATATAAGCTAGCTACTGCTTAAGTAAAATACAAATGGATTCAAATAAGATTGTGATGGACTTATTTCCCAAAGGATTAATCCCCGACCAGAACACTTGAGAACTAGTTCTCAAATCTCGTGTGACGCCTAGAAGAATAAGGTGTTAAAGAAACATGCATACCTTTCCTAAGTTCCTGTCCAGATCAACAATAGAGGTTGTAACATTACTTAACATGAGGAAAAGTCACCCCAAATTTCAATCTTCTTATACATCTCTAACCAAATTAGCGTTGAAATACTGTAACAAAATTTCTAAATTCACAAAAGATCAACGTACCTTAAAACGAACTCGAATAGCAACTCCTCTTATCCTTGCAAGCTGAAAACAATTACATCCCCACACCATTAAACAAAAATCTAATTTGAAGCAACAAAAATTTAGAATTAGGAAACATAACGCTTACCACTTGGTGGGTTTATCGGGTTCCTTTAGGTACTTTATCTACAACAATTTAAGCTATGTAACAAAGACACTCCATATTTATAAAAAAAATCTATGTCCAAACGTGTCGAACACTCAGACACACCGACACTCGTGTGGACACTTCAGCGGACACTTCTTGCTTAGATCATTAACTTTTTGACATAACTCTTAAAAAGTTTTCAATTCTTATACATGTTATTTTAACCCTACTTACTGCTATCACTATTTTATGTTTGTTATAAGTTGCAAATTTACCCATAAGCTATTATCGTAATTATATATTCATAATATATTAGGTATAAGGTCGTATTCGCATTTTCACTTATTTTGAAACTACTGTATCCGACACCCCGTACCCGTGTCAGACACTGACACGCGTACCCGTATCAATGTTACATAGAATTTAAGATAGCTTGAATAGGTCTTTAATAGTAACACAATGAGATGAGCTTGAATCGATCTTTAATGGTGAAACAATGAGATGAGCTTGAATCGTTTAATGGTGAAACAATGAGATGAGAGAGAGAGATTAATATACTCTGAAGGAGAGAGAAAGTAAAGGAGATTTGTGGTTTTCTTTGGAGATGAGCTTGAATCGTGAAACAATGAGATGAGAGGGAGAAATAAATTAATATACTCTAAAGGAGAAAGAAAGTAGAAGAGATCTGTGGTTTTCTTTGGAAATGAGCTTGAATGGTGAAACGATGAGATGAGAGGGAGAGGGAGATTGATATACTCTGAAGGAGAGAGAAAGTAGAGGAGATTGGTTTTCTTTGGAGAGCGGCAATTGTGATAAAACCTTCGCGATTTTAAAAGATTAAAAACTAGTTTTGTTTCAAACCGAATAAAAGTCGTTCCAAGAAAAAATTGGTTATTCGCTATAATTGGGGGAGATTAGTTCAAAACAAAACTAAAAAAGTTTGTCCCACATGTTGCCAAACATTGGTTTTTCCACCTTAACCGGTTCTGAACCGAACCAACCCAATTTTAGAGGGTATCCAAACATGCCCAAAAGCTTTTCAATTTAACAAGATTCTGGTGTCTAAGCTGTCCAGTAATCCGAATTTCGTAATCCATACTTATATTTGCTCCTCTTCGGCCTGTGAAATCAAGCTTCTTTACATCATAAGGATGATTGGAAACTGGTTAGAGCATCAGCAGCAGGCTGGCTATGTTAATCAAGCTTCTTTACATCAAAAGGATGATTAGAAACTGGTTAGAGCATCAACAGTAGGCCGGTTATGTTAACGAGCCACGTAGGCGTAAAATCATAAAAAAATATGACATATAGCCAGGAGTAGAAAAATGACATTTTTCAGGGTGGGGATGGATGCCAGATTTTTTTTTATTTTTTTTTAAATAAAAATAAAAATTGTTGTGTGCCAATTCAATTGACGCCAACAATTTTTTAATTTAAAAAAAAAAAACAAACAAGCAGGGCCAATTGAATTGGCGTTGGTATTCTGCATTAAATATTAAAAAAAAATTAATAACAAAAAATATTTTTTATTAATTCATTATGCTCTGGCCCCACTAACAACTGACTTGAACTAGGCTCCACAGATAGCCACTGATTTTCTCAAAATTAGCATGATTTGAGCGATAACTATCATTGAAAAGGGATTTTTTCTGAATTTGGATCGCTAACATAGCGATGGCGAGCCTGCTGCCCATGCTCTTACAGATCACAAGTTGATACTGAACATAGCCTGCTATGATGGGGACATAAAACAATATGAAGGTTTTTTCAAACTTCATAATGGTATTCCTTCCGGTCTTTGCCTATACTACTAAAGGTACATGAAATCAAGATAAATAAAGTATGATTCTAGCTTCTATTATACAAGGACTGGATCTGGATAAAGAAAGTATGAAATCATGATCTAGAAATCTGCATTGAGTCAAAGCTGATTGAAAGTTCTCTCAAGAATAGTTGGCCTTCTAATTGGAGAGAAAAATGAAGAAATATAGAGAAATTCATAAATAATATGAAAATTTGGAGAAATCTTCATTCATAAACATCAGTGCCTCCACAAATAAGACTCCAAGACATATAATTAACCAATGTACTGATCCTCTGTTATTTCCTTATTCCTCTTTAAAAAAAATGATAAAATATGGGAGTTACCACTTGGTGCCCCATAATCCATCATCTCTTCCGACTCTCCTCCACCTATGCTTGGAGGTCTTCCACCTCGGCCCGCATTTTCTCATAAAGTCTTTTATAGTATTCCATCAATCTATGGTTGTACTGATATAGTCCCAGATAATATTGCACCTCAGACTCCAGCTCGTCTGTATGATGATAGACATCACTCATAGTAGATACTGCTTTCGTGTGTGTATCACCCTGGATTTTGAACATAAAATGTTAATCATCAACAACAAAGGCCAAAAGTAATTGTTTTGAGTAAAAAGGAGAACAAACCCACCAAAACTGTGCGAGGGACAGGAATTCCAACCAGGTAAGTATCGTCAACTGAGGGAATCGGCCTAAACCGCATCTCATTAAAATTTGCATCAACCTCGTTTTCGAGAGAAATATGTAATAAATCCTCGTATCCACCAGCATTGTAATTGGGGGCTGGAGAATCAAAGTATGTATGTAAACAGGCTCATTAATAATGGACCAAGCAAATACCTCATAAAGGTTTTACGCAAATATTATGATGATAAATTCAAATATTCATCTAGGATAATCTGTTCGTACCAAATAGCACGGATTTAACTTTGGGTGCTTTTATTGCTACAACACCACAAATGACGCAATGTGATAAGATGCAGTGGGTTTCTTTTTTTCACTTTATTTGGTGAGATACGATTAAGATTCTCATTGAATTCTGACAAATATTTTAACAAGTATTATGCAAGAAATATCAGATATGGAACTGGCAACTCATAACCCAAATGACAATTTGCCTTGAAGACTCACAAAAAGTGTATGTCCAAATGTTTTCTGAAGGATAGACTGAAAAGATTCGTAAACTAAAATGATCACAGTTGAAGGCGACCAATCCGTAGGAAAGTTTGAAATTGTAAAGTGGTAATAATGTTATTTTCCTCAGAGAATTTTCAACCTATATATTAGAAATTAATACGTTTACCCAGTAGAATGACAGAATCAAATCAATTTAATAATAAGGAATTAATTCATCTAGAGACTAGTGTTTGATCGTAAAAGATATTACCGAGTTTTACGTGAACAACATCTCCAACAGTGGAAGTGGCTCGTGGATATGCTATTTGCTCTTCACCAACTTTCTTCAGCTTTATAAAATCATGAAAATATGAATTGGAATCAACCCGACTAGTCACCAGACCCTCCCAAGCATCAATAGCCATTTTCTCCAAAACAACTGCATTTTCCAGCACAAATTTCAAGAACTCAATTTCCTCAGAGCGTCCTCGAAACCCTTTAATCACAACCGCCTTGAGATGATGCATCAATAATTTTAAACTCTCAGCTTTCCTAGTCTTTGGATCCCAAATCGAGTGCGATTTAGACATTATGGCAAGGGTTTCAATGTTAGGAGATTTCTTCATTAAACTCTTAACCATGCAAATTTCGTCATACCGAAACGACATTGAAATCTTCAAACTCTTCAAATTATAGAACAACGCAGGGAGGCAGTCAAAAAGATCTTCATAGTCCGTGGAAATAGTAGTAGAGAACAACCGTAGCTTTAAAAAAGATAAGAACATATATTTTGCATTGCTAAGACCTTTAAATAGCTCAATGAATTTTTCTTGAATTGAGTTATCCGAGAAATCTAAGGGCCCTGATACTAGTACATCTACTTCCATGAGAGATGCTGGGGTTGCCTTAAAGTGTACTCATGGTAGACTATACACAAACAACTGGAACGATGTAAGAGCAGGCGCAGAAATTGTAATCACTGCAGCCTCCTGTGGAAACTCTAGTATTTTGTCATTACTATGTTGGAAACTCAAATCTTTCAGTCGAGGAGCAGATATGGTGAATTTTTTTACTTTTGAATAGCTGCAATTTTTAAGAATCAATGCCTCCAAAAGCAAACAGGAAGAGAAGAGAGACTCAATGGATTGATCATCACTGAATGCTACGTTTTCAAGATATAGGGTTTTGAGGCATAGAGCAGATAACATGAAATTCCTCAAATCAGAATCCATGCAAGTTACAAGAATCAAATTTTCTAGAATAGGACAAGAGGAGATGAGAGACTCAACATCATAAAACCCTACACGAATAAGATGCAGTGTTTCCAGTTTGGGCAGGTAAATCCAATAAGGTTGTTGAAACCTTCTAGCTGGGCCAAAGATATTTGATGTCGAAAACAACTTAAGATGTTTAAGCGATTCACATGTAAATATGCTAGGAGGTAAGCTATCACATAAAGGTAATTTAAGATCAATAAACTGAACATTACGCCTAACAACAAAGTCTATGCACTTACCAATAAGATTCGTAAGGGAGTCAGTAGAGTACAAAGTTGAGAGATGGAACTTATCTATGGTAGATCCATCATGAGAACTAATGACGTTATCAATGAACTCTAAGAAATCCTTCTTAGTTAGGTATTGATCAAAGCTTAAACTAGGTACCGAACGCCAGATATTTCTCCATCCTTTTGATAAAACACAAGTATGAACAGCGTCCAACGTAGGAATATATGAGAGTATGTGAGAAAGGATTGCAATGTGGAAGTCGCTGATTCTATCGTGCATTGTTTCTTTATCTGAAGAGGGATTTTGCCTCGTATATCCATCAAACATACTAGGGTTCATAATTTTTCTTTTAAGAACATCCTAGGGTTTGGGTTCTTTATATATATAGGGAACAAGATATCTGTGTGCGTGAGATTTGCCCTAGGTATATTTTGGAGCGAAAAGGAAGCCTCCCAAACCAAGACGACATGTGCCAGATAGCCCTTCGATTAACATTGAGATACGTAAACAATATCCTGGGATTACATTGTTATGACTAGTAGCATGACGGAATATGATTAAGATGAACATTAAAGAAATTTATTTGTAATATACTGCTTTAGTTGCATGGCAGCATTATTTGTTTCCCCTGTTTTCTTTGCCAATATATTCTTATGCAATTTGTACTTGTCAAAGTCTTGTCCAAATTAAATCTAAATATGCAACTGATGGTTAGCAAACTAACAAAATCAATGGCAACTTTCATAGTAGTTGCACATGTAATTAACCTTAAATTATAGAAAAGTTTAATTTTCTAAAATGATCAAATGCAGAACAAACAAGTATTATTGATCAACTGTAAACTGCTAATTAAACAACTTAAAAGATACACCTATTTATAAGGTGTTCACATACTAAGAACAATGCTTAACTTACTCTTAGTCTTATGCCACTAATTAGAACAACTACTAATCAGCAAGACTTATTCTAGTTAAAGACTAAAGACCTCTTCAACATACACATTAGAGTTTGAGTTGAGATCAAACTCCAACAGCCTCCCTTAAACTAAAACTATCAAAACTGCATACCCCCATCATCCTCTTTAACTTATAGAATGCTTCAGCTTTCAAAGGCTTTATTAGAATATCTACCACTTGATCTTCAGACTTGCAAAACACCAAAACAATTTCATTTTCCTTAACGAGATCACGAATGTAGTGAAGCTTGATGTCAATGTGTTTGCTTCTTCCATGAGACACCGGATTTTTTGTTAGAGCAATTGCCGACTTGTTGTCACAATAAATCTTCGTAGGAGACAGTTGCGTCTGATGTAGCTCATCACATAATCGTCGAAGCCAAACAGCGTGACAAGCACTAGAAGCGGTTGTCATATACTCTGCTTCTGCAGTTGACAGTGCAAGCACTTGTTGCTTCGATAACCAAGAGAATATACCGAAACCCATGTGAAAGACAAATCCGGATGTGCTCTTTCTGCTTTTCGTATCACCTGCCCAATCACTATTTGTGTACCCAACAAGTTCAGAATTTTCAGTATATGAATAAAAAATACCATGAGTTCGAGTACCTTCAACGTAACGCAAGATACGTCTCGCAGCGCTTAGATGAGCTTGACTAGGTGTTTCCATAAACCTACTAATTAGACCAACTCCAAAGACGATGTCAGGTCTAGTAGATGTCATATAACATAGATTACCTGCTAAACGCCGATAATAAGTCGGGCTAACCAATTACCACTGCCCAACTTATCCAACTCCAACCTTGCTTCTACCGGAGTCTTGATCGGATTACACGATTCCATCTTGAAACGTTTCAAGATATCAACTGCATATTTCTTCTGCGAGATGAATATCCCATCATCTCCCTGTACAACTTCAAGACCAAGGAAATACGATAAAATCCCCATATCAGTCATGTCGAAGTTATTCGTCATCGCCTCCCTGAATTCAGCAAACATACTTGGGTCGTTGCCGGTAAATATCAAATCGTCGACATATAAACAAATAATTAGCATGCCTCCCTGGGTTTAGACTTAAAATAAAGCGTAGGCTCGTAAGGACATTTAACAAAACCATTATCTTGAAAATAAGAATCGATACGAGTGTACTATGCCCGTGGTGCTTGTTTTAACCCCTAAAGTGCTTTCTTTAACTTCAGAACCTTGTTTTCGTGACCCTTCATCACATAACCAATGCGTTGATCGACAAAGAAACGCTGATTTTACATCCATCTGATGTATCTTCCACTTCATTTGGGCAGCTAAAGCAATAACCATTCGAATAGTATCAAGTCGTGCAACAGGCGCAAAAACTTCATAATTGTCGATGCCCGGCTTTTGCCTGTATCCTTTCACCACCAACCTCGCCATCAACCGTTCCACTTGTCCGTCAGGTTTATACTTGGTTTTGAACACCCATTTGACGCCAATTGATTTCTTTCATACGGGAAGAGAAGTTAACTCCCAAGTATCATTTTTTTCGATGGAATTTATTTCGTCATCCATCGCACAAACCCAACCTTCATTTTGTAGTGCTTCTTCAAAGGTGAGAGGATCGCAATCTGCAAACAACACAAATTGTGCAAGTTCCTCATCAGAGACATCACTATCATAGGCCATATCATAATCTTCTAAGCGCGCCGGCAGAGAACGAGTACGTGTCGATGTACGAGTCGCTTCACCATGAGTTGAAGCGGAAGAAAATGGAATCATATTGCCTGAATTTTGAGGTGCTGGATTAGGTTGTGTATCATTACTAATTGACTCCTCATGTACATCCATTCCCATCTGTTTCTTTTCTTCAGTCGTCCAATTCCAAGCTTCAGCTTCATTGAATTCAACATCCCTACTCACAACGACTGCATTAGTTCTGGGATTGAACAATTTATAACCTTTAGAGCGTGCCCTATAACCAATGAAAATGCACTTCTCGCCTTTATCATCAAACTTCATCCATTTTCAGCAGGTACATGTGCATTGGCAACATACCCAAATACTTGAAGGGCTTCAACATCATGTTTATAGCCACTCCACGCCTCCTCAGGTGTCACATCGAGAACGCTCTTTGTTGTACATATGTTCAAAAGATAAACAGCACACGTAACAGCTTCTGCCCAAAAACTTTTGGGTAAGTTTTTTTCTTTCAACATACTTAACGCCATTTCAACAATTGTTCTATTCTTCCTCTCTGAAACTCCGTTCTGCTGAGGTGTATAGCTGGCTTTAAGTTGATGCCTAATTCCATGAGTTTTACAAAACTCAGAGAATTTGTTAGATGTGCATTCTCCTCCTCGATCTGTTCGAAATATCTTCAAACTACGACCACTTTGTCTTTCCACATAAACTTTGAAGTCTTTAAATATACCATAGGCCTCTGATTTTTTCTTCAACATATAGACCCAAGTTTTTCTACTGAAATCATCGATGAAAGTAAGAAAATACCGATTACCTCTATGGGATACAACCTCCATTGGTCTGCAAATATCTGAGTGCACAAGCTCCAGTTGCTGCTTTGCTCGTCGTGACTTGCCTACTGGAAAAGAGTCTCAATGTTGCTTGCCTATAATACAGCCCTCACACAACTGATTAAAGCTTCCCAATAAAAGTAGACCAGTAACCATTTCTTTGCTTGCCAATAACCTTAATCCATTAAAGTTTAGATGACCGAAATGAAAGTGCCATAACCAGTTTGCATCCATAACCATAGCACTGAAAGAACAAACCATTTTAGTCTTTATAGGTAAAGGAAACATAGGATTTTTAGTCATCTTAACGATGGCAATAACCTCACTTTTCTAATTTTTAATAGTGCAAGCACCATTGCCAATGATGAACCTTTCTTTGGAGAGCTGACCCATACTTAGCAAATTCCAATGTAAACTAGGAACATAAAACACATCAGAGATATGTTGATGAGAACCATCCTTCAATGGTAGGAGACACTACAAGAAAAACTACTCTTAGGGATGGAAAAAAAAGTCCCAAAAGGCTACTAATCCGCCTCCAGCAATTAGGGACGTCTTTAGAGACGGCAAAGTGTTGTCCATTTAGGGTGGCATCCCAGATACATTAGGGACGGACACATCCGTTTCTAATACTATTACAGACTGCTTTAGAGACGCCAAAAATCTGTATCTAAAAGTCTTTGTTTTTCAACTCCTTTGGGGACGGAGTACAACCGTCCCTAATACATAATAATATAGATGAATTTGTTTGTCTATAAAAGTATGGTGCCAAATTTTCCCGCTAGCGTCAATATTATTGGGGACGGATTATCTGTCTCTAATACACAACATTTGAGATGGATTTGTTTGTCTCTAAATGTATGACACCAAATTTTCCCGCCAGCGCCAATATTATTAGGGATGGATTATTCTATCTCTAATACACAACAATATTTGAGACGAATTTGTTTGTCTCTAAAAGTATGGCGCCAAATTTTCTCACCAGCGCCAATATTAATAGAGATGGATTATTTCATTCATCTTTAATACATAGCATTTAAAACGGATTTGTTTCTCTAAAAGAAGGTAATGCTAAATGTAACATTTTTGCAATTAAATCACGTCCCTGTTAGATAATACAAATCATTCATCAACCACAAGTTAATTTAAAAGAGAAAACGATTTATTTACTTACAATGTTCCACAAACACCAATTTCATATAAATAAATAAGGTCTTAATCCACCTATAGCATTAAAAATTATTGATCAATCACTAAATGCAACTTGAGCATTTAAATTAATTATCCAATCTCTTACGCACTAAACATGGAACCATCGACTCGCGAACAATATCTCTACGTATAATAAACACTTGTTTGTATCGTTATCATAATTGTTAAGAAACTACATGGAAAAAAAATCACATTGTTACAACCTCAACCACAACATTAAAAAATAATTGCTAACCAAAAGATATCATTAACATTCTCAACTTTGACATAGGAGCAGAGTAAAGCTGCCGTCGGTTCAAAATTTGTAATCCAAGGCCATCAACCATATCAAAAATAGTAGCATCTGCAGATGATGTATCATCAAAAGTTAAGCAAACTTAAAAAGTAATACGCTAAGTTGTACGTCAAATAAGTCAAACGTGATATCTCAGAGTGAGTCAAATCCGTAAGTGAAATTCTAAGAAAACCTATTGGAATAAATGAGTTCTTTAATAAAAGAGTTTACTATGAAAACTTTCTCGTGACATAAATCATATGTATTCTTCATAGTTAGTATACATATATTATTATAAGAAATTAAACCTGAAGTCCTCCAGTACAATGGTTTGCCTCAAAGAGCTCCGTAACTAAGCAATTTCAATAGTCCAGGTCTACCTGAGCATAATCAAAATTATAGATGAGTATATACCATTCACATTTACTAAGGGCTGCATGGCAAAAAAAAAGAAAAATAAGTGATGAACCACACCTTAAAAACCTGTGTTATCAACATATGATATATCAATTAGATACTCAAGACCCATTAGAAGTGCAGTTCTATTCTCGGGTGTTGATTCAAGAAGTTTAATGTGAGCATGCATAATTAAAGTAAAATTGACAATTAAGACTTTTTGCTTCAATTAATATATAGTACACTGCACTGTTAAGGGGAAACAAATCAAATAAAGAAACTCAAAAGGAGAAACATCGTATCTTTAATTACTTTGGAAAGAAAGGACATGTTACCTTACCTTGCCTCAGCCATAGATAACAAACCATCAAACCTTCGTTAAATCCAACACTATCTAAAAAACACACTAGCCAAATCCTTACAAGTTGTTGGTTCGTAAAAACCAAAATAAGTTAAGTGGATAGAAGACATAGAGAGGAAAGATAGGGAGATTGGACAGACAAGACGTACTTGGAATTTTTCAACGAGATGGACCACCAGCTCATGGGACTTCAAAGCCATAAAAATGAAGTGCCACCCCAGGTTAGTTGGAGACAGAGTACAAATGTTCTCTTTCTTGTATACTACTTTTCAAGTGAAGAGATCTACAAGTTTATGCCAATTGAGAAATATTGAAAGATATAGGTAGGAAAAACTGCATTCTCTTTTTGCATGTTGGTAGATCAAGTAAGACGATATGGTTTCATGGAATATAAATTTTTTGTAACGAAAACTTATGAAAAAGTGGGGTGGGAGTGGGATCAGGCTTTCTGCTCTGGATCCTCTGGTGTCTCAACTCTTTTTTAACACAATTAGGTTATAAAACTCTTATCACTCATTCGGCTAATAACCAAGTAAAACTAATGAAATTTTACCCCCTCTTTCTTTACACAGCGTATGCCACTCCTGAAGAACTGCTGCCTGAAATACACCAACTTCCTCTGCAGTAAGTTTTGATGGGGTTGAAGGCCCCTTGGGTTTTCCATCCTCTTCATCAGTTTTGATCTCATTTTTCTTCTTCTTTTTCTTTTTCTCAACACTCCCATCTTCTTGTTCACCCTCGTCTTCTTCTCAGTATTCTTTCAATTCATCATCAAATTTTGGAGGCTGAGCTGAAGTTGTGCAGCCTTGAGAAACGCATAGTATCCGTAGATAATCTTAGTCTCTTAACCACAACAAATTTAACTTCACCTTCTGGCATGTACTCCACATCACCATCCGAAATATTGTCCAACCATCCTTGAAGGTCAGATTCTATCTCTTTTATGATTGATGCATTAGAAGCTCTGGCAACGAATTTGCACATCATGGTTGTAGTTTCATCTCCCAGGTCTACGTTTCTACTTACTTCGCTAGCATCAAATATCATCATGCCTACAAAGCCACCATACCAATTTTTCGCGGCAAAGCACAGTTGAAACTCAGCCACAGTTCGGAGGATATGTGAGCAAACTTTATGAAAAGGCTTAGATGCTAGAAATTTTAGCCCACTTAGACAGGGAGAAGCTCCGTATTGTTGGGCAGCTGTAGCTTTAAATCTACTTCCTTCACAAAACTATGGCTTGCAAACTAGGTCACAAACAAAAATAATCAACAGGTGAGATATTGTACGGCAATAGAAGCTCGATAAGAGGGATTTTGTAAGGCTTGCACCTCAAAACCACTGGTTCCCTTAGCTCTGGCCTCAAACTTTATTTTTGTCTCATAACTTATGGATCATTTTTTGTATAAACTCCTTCACCATACTCGCCAGAAGCACCACTTCCATAAATTAAAGGGATAGTACAATGCTTGAACCCAAATATTACTATTCTCAAAATGGGAGACACCCACGGTCACACTACAGAGCATTGGATCCTGTGAAACAAGATTATGCAACTGTCGAACTTCTTGAGGAGATCCATCTATGAAATGTAATGCATCAGATAGCCTAACACGAATATCAACCCAATTAAGTTCTCCATCAAGTTTAGAACCTTGAGATGTAAGATAATCTTTTCGTCACTGGAGTCTGCCAAATGATATGCTTCAACATTGCACGGATCACTGCTACCAGTCAAAGTATAAACACTTGGAGACACCTTGAGAAAAGTATAGTTGACTCCTTTTGTTAATAGAACTATTAACTCACTAAGATTCGGCCTCCAAAGCTCCTGAATGGCCTTGTGAACCAGCCCCTCCAGTTTTGTGTCTTGAGGGGCAAATGCGTCATAAAACTGAATAGTAAGTTTGTGGTAGCTAAACAGGTCTCCTCTCGTTTCACTGACCCCAGACCACTTGCTTTCTTGATGATTTGAGACATTTAATCCTCTGCAATATAAGACGGCATTGATGCTTGTTAATAAAATCTGCTAAACCATTATTTTTAAACTCTTCTAGTTCTTTTATCATCAATTGGCAATCATGGATTATATTTTCAATTAGGTTATTAAACAAGTTGTATTAAGCTCATTGGTATTTTGTGTTCCAGTGGATTATATTTCCAAGAAGGCGAGACAGTTAATATGACAATGGATATAAGGGAAGCATATCGAAGGTCTCTAAAGACGTGGAAATCATGGATTATTGAAAATTTAGATCTTGCAAAGAGCCACGTTTTCTTCCGGGCTTACTCGCCAGCTCACTACAGGCAAATATAATTGAAACTAGTCCTTAAGGCTCAAGGGGAACTTTCCTACAAGATGTATTACAGGCGAGAATTAGACAAAAAAGCTATCTAGTTCGATCTCCATATTTGTATTGTTAAACAAGGCTAATGACATTATCTAAATTTTGTTAAATTCTAATAGGGGAGGGTCGTGGAATGGAAGAGGAGAGTGCAACACATGTACAACGCCACAAACTGATTACACAAAGCTGCAAACTAAAGAACTCCTTTAATCAAACCATAAATTCAATGATTACTACCCATGAAGGTGTTTCACAAACTCATCCCTGAACTCGTTGTAGTCGGTGGGGCAGAGGAATTCGATGATTGCGATTTCACTGGATTTCTTATTAGATTCCTTCTTAATGCAAGAGAAGAATTGCAGAGTGTACCAACTCACATTGTTCACTCTATAGATCAGTTCATAGTCATTCCCAATAACCCTAATTACATTAAATAAAGAGATGAGAGGAATACCTCATTCAGATCCGGAACTTGGCTAATCACAATTGCAGCAAAAGTGGAGCAGAATTGTTGATTCTTAATAACCAAATAAAATGAATTAGAGCTATGAAGAACTGAGATTGTGAGAGAGAGAGAGAGAGAGAGAAGAACTTTGATTTTGGAGAGAAATAGATATCTTTGGTATTTGAACTTTTGATATCGAGTGATGAAGGAAAATAAAGTAGGCCACATAATTTGTGGATGTACTTCAAGCCACGTACGCGTTACCTTACCCCACGGTTTACTTGATGAGTTAGCTGTTCTGTTTGTGATTTTAATTAGGTATGGGATTAGACACTACTGTAATTTATTTATCATGGTTTAAGTTGTTGTAGTATGTCACAACCAAAATTGTGGCGAAAGCTACAACTCCTCCGTGGCATCTGCCCATTTTTCTTGTAGTGGAAGGAGGTGAAGTTTTTGTTTTTGTAAGATTAGTAACAAATCGAGGACAAAAGAGGTGAAGGAGGTGAAATTTTTGTTTACGAAATACCGAGCAAAGAGAGAAGAGATAACAAAGGGTTTCTATCTTTTGATTTCGTTAGGCCGGAGCAAAAACATTCGCAGCAATATTTCTTGCCACGAATTTGTGTATTTAGCTACGGGTTTTTTTTAACAAAGACCTTTAACTTCAATATCTTTTTTGGCAGATAAACCTTTGGCTACTGCAATAGGCTAGTCCATGATAAAACTTGTGGTACTCTGTCACTTATAAAACAGTGGCATCAACTAAAAGTTATTAGTGGTCATTGCCCATTTTTCTTGTAGTGCCAGTTAACTAGACTACATATAGATAGAAGATGATAATGAAAGGCACGGGGGTATTGAACGCCTCCATCGTCAAAACTCTCCAACACTCAACCACGAAAACCCCACAAACAATCACACACATTATCAACCCAATACGTTTAACAACACCCACCAACACTTTAAACTTTGGATTCCCCTCTTTCCCTACTACACATCAGAAAGTACCAATTATAAGAATCACCTATTATGTGGTTACCAAAGATTAGCAGAAACTAGCAATTCAACAAATCATAAACTATCAATTCAGCAAATCATAAACTATCAATTTAGCAAATCACCAAAAGCAATAACAATAAAAGAATTAGGGTTTTAGTTTTAGGGTTATGATCGTGTATTGGGGTTTAGCGCAGTCATAGAAAGTTGAGGGAGGAAGGATTGCGGGGAAGGGAAGTTAACTTGTGTGCATGAAATTGGGCATTTTCGTTTTCACAATATTTTTGTCCACCCCTAAACTTAAACTATAAGGGACGGCCATGTCCAGCGGTCCTTAATCTTATACAATTTGGGACGGCCAAATCCAAGAGTCCTTAAACTTATACAATTAGGGACGCCCAAATCTAACAGTTCTTAAACTTATATTATTAGAGACAAAGTAATCATTTTCATCTCATAAACTAAAATATTAGAGACTGATTCAAAACCGTCCCAAATATTTTATTATTAGAGACAAATTTTACTTCGTGTCTAATATTTGGTCCCTAATAATAATTTTTTTTCGTAGTGAGAACATTACCTTTCCCCATGATGGAAACTTTCACTTTATTCCCGAAGTTCATTTCCCCGCTTATCGATTCATGTAGGTGAGAAAATAGCTCCCTCTTTCCGCACATGTGGTTACTACACCCGGTATCCAAATACCAGTTGTCAAAATGCTCTTCCTCCCCAACACTGTAAGTTAACAACAAGGTTTCCTTCTCCTGGACCTCATCTTTAGCATAGTTAGCATGTTGAAAGAATTATTCTTGTACAATTTAGCTATACATTCTAAACAATAATGTTCGTACTCCTTACAGCGAAAACATTGAATTTTGGATTTATCATACCTTCGACCTTCAGATGTTCGTTGGCTGGAGTTTCGTTCCATTGTTGAGACATTATTCTTGGAGTCATGAGTCCTCCCGCCGTCATTGTGATCTGAATATTTTTCATCACTCGAAGAAGCTTTACCAGACATCGTCACCTTGCTTTGAAATGCTTGTTCTAAAGAACCTCCAGCTCTGTGATTCATTCGATGCTCGTGAGAACATAATGAACCCATCAATCCTTCGATTGTCATTATCGATAAATCTCTTCCTTCTTTAATTGCAGCAATCACATAATTAAACCGACTTGTTAAGGATCTCACGGCCTTTTCAACAACACATAAATCTTCAAAATTTTCACCGTTAACCCATAATTGATTTACAACATATTGCACTCGAGAAAAATAATCAGATATGGTATCTGAATCATTCATAGAGAGAGTTTCGAATTTACCTCGTAAGGTTTGCAACCTTACACTCTTCACCTTTGCATCCCCTTTGTATGATTTCTGTAGCATCTCCCATATCGCTTTAGCTATTGTTGCGCTTGAGATTTTTTCGAAGACAATTTCGTCTACGGCTTGATAAAGAAAGAATAAGACATTTTTGTCCTTCTTTCTGTTTTCCCTTAAACTGTCTTTCTGGACTTGAGGGAGAGTTGTAACTGCTGCCTGATCTAGAGGCTCAACATACCCAAGATCGATAATCTCAGATAGCTCCTAAAAGCCGAACAAGGCCTTCATCTGGATACACTATTGATCAAAATTATTTCTAGAAAACCTCGGAAGTTGAGGTTGAATTGATCCGTTCATTGTTGTAAACCTGCTTACAAGCAATCTAAGTAAAACTTAGAACCACAAGAACACTGGATAAACTAGCTCTGTTACCAAATGTAGAAAATTAAGAACTATTTAATTTTCTATAATGATCAAATGCAGAACAAACAAATATTATTGATGAACTATAAACTGATAATTAAATAACTTAAAGATACACCTATTTATAAGGTGTTCACATACTAAGAACAATGCTTAACTTACTCCTAGTCTTATGCCACTAATTAGAACAACTACTAATCAGCAAGACTTATTCTAGTTAAAGACTAAAGACCTCTTCAACAGATATATTAGAGTTTGAGATTATATCAAACTCCAACAAAAGCATCAGTAGAAATTGAGGGCGGGAGTGAGAGAGTGGAAGAGATTTTGTGGGAAATCAACTTGATTGTAATTGAATTAGCAAACGAAAACTTAGGCTTCTAACTTTGACAATGAGATGAAGACACACTCTAAACTTAATTGAAGTAGTTGATGAAGAGTTTATGAGAGGGAGAAGTTTGGAATGTTAGAGTAGGTGTCTTGGAAAATTGTTGGGATATTCACATATATAAATAGAAGAAAGGCGACTGTTGGTTTGAAAAGGTAGGAGCCATTGGTAGAGACTTTACAGAGAAGAGATGTGTTTGTTTATTTGTTAAGGTTTGAATGAAGAGTTACTAGTACTACCCGTGGCTCGCCACGATGAATTCGTCGGCACACTTCGGCGTTACAAAATTGTCCACTAACACGCATTCGGCGCTAAAACTCATGACCAAGTCACATTGAATGTTTGACGCTCTTTCAACGCTATAATTGATGTGTAGACATGTCTTCATCCCTAGGATTATATCAATGTGCACCTTGTATGCGTTTTACTCCCCCTCCCCCTATATTTGTAAGCAACTTGAAGATGGATATTTAGAAGAAAATATTAAAAGTTGAACACCATCTATAAACAACCCAACCTTTTTGCTTTGGTTTCAGACGTCCATTCCACCGACGCGTATGACGAGGCATGCTATCGATGGCCTCGATTATTTCCATGGTACTTATATAACATAGAATTGATCTGGGTCGTCCAACCCTAAATTGCCCCATTGTATAACAGTTTTGGGTTTTAAACTCCTCTTTCAAACTCATTCTCTGTACAAATTCTTCTTCGGTTCTCCTCTACAAATCAATTACTCATCCCTATTTTTTATTCCACAGATAAAAACTAAATCGAGTCCTATGATTTCTTGCTCTGTCTTCTAATTATTTCTATGGATTCCTTGCGCTAAGTAGTAATCAAATCAATCGATTTGATTACTCTTCAATCGATCATCCTAAAAAAATTGCTTTTGGATTTTTCTTCAATCGATCGATTGAGGAGAGAACTTTTACTTTGCCAGTTTTAACATTGCTTTATGTAATTTTAAACATATTTCTTTCTACCATGAAAATTCCTCTATATAGATTGTTACGTTCGATGTTAATTTCTGGGGTTTTCTATACTTTTTGGGATGATCGGAACACTTTTCATACTGCCTATTCATATTCGTTGTCCTATTAACAAATAGAAGACAGATAGAGGGAAGATGCTCTATAATCCTTTTTGAAACATTTCTACTTGTTATAACAAATGTGTATTTCAGACCTCAATGGTTTAGCTTTGCAACAATTATCTCAGTACTGCAGGGCTATCAGGGAACCCATAGGAGGATTCAGAACAATCTCTTCATAACACTCAAAACATACCTGTTCGGGTATACAATTGTATAGAATCACACATCGAAGACATTTACATGATACCAAACTAAGCATATATAACCGCCAAGATGAATTTTTTTTATTTTTTTTTTTGCACTTTCACTTATGGTTATTATGAGATGTAGGACCCTACGAGTTAACTCGTGATTGATACCATGCTCCTATTTATCTATGTGACATTGACATGAATTAAGTTATTTTTACAAATACAAACTCTTTGCTCCAATGGTATATTTATTTCCGGACATTCCATCTTTTGTTTGTTTGTTTGTTTGGTGTCTCTTTAGGAGAACCTGAAGTACAGAATTTAGATAACGACATTGAAATATGGGGAAAGGATTATGTTAGTTAATTATTTGTGTATCCCACCCCCCCCCCCCCCCCCCCCCCCCCCTCTCTCTTATTTTATGGTTTTATCCCAAACTATTGATGACGACCGTTGAGCCAAAATATTTTATTTTCAAGGCAGGGTCTGTTTATTTAGCATTAGTCATTGATTTTCTTAACAAAGGAAAAATAGTCAGTTACACAGTGCCAAGATGGGTAAATTATGGATTGGATGTCCAAAGTCTCCCTTGTACATTTGGTTTTTTCAGAAAGTTTTCTTTCCAAACAAAATTCTATTGAGACAGATCTATATGAGACTGATGTTGAGAGATGAACAAAGTAATAAGGGTTTTAGATAGCAGGTAAATGAGGTAATAGGTTGGCGAAATTTATATGAGATTGATTTTGAGAGAGGAACAAAGTAAGGTTTTAGATAGCAGATAAATGAGGTAATAGGTTGGCGAGATTTTGCAAATCATGACTATATATAAATGCCCTGGATCACAAATTTTTCCGAATCAAGATCAGGAAGAGGAGATGGGAGGCTGTAATAAGTAAAACACAAGCTATAAAAAACAAAAAAGCTGAGGTTGTAATAGGGGATAGCAAATGGACCGGAGGCTATAATAGGGGATAACAAATCAAGATGGGTGGGCAAGTACTTGTAGGTTGTGTAACTTCGAAAAAGAAGTCTTGCAAGAGGATTGTTAGAAAACTAGTCAAACTCTACTTGGGGATATCACAATTTTATGTGTCAGGGTGGACAATGACCCAACCTCATCTCTAATTTGATCCTCCTCTGAATCACTTTTGATACTTCCCCTTCATACGCTATTTGCCTAGATTAAGAAGCTATTTTACATAGGCTACTATATGTTCATCCAGGTTGAAGAAATTTTAGTTAACTTGTGTTTCATAGTATGTGCGACATGCAAAATCATATGACCATCTCTATTAATGTTTTATTTTGCGTTTATTGGCATTTATGTTAAATGCTTTATCATATAATCTTTTTGTTTATAAAAATAATTTTATTATGATAAGTGTTGTGCATAAAAAAAATTCAAATGGATATCTCTGTGAGTCATGAGAGGGGTGTACTAGCGATTTACCATATCTCTGACCTATTGTTGAAGAGGTGTCAACACCAGAATCTAATTATTATTATTTGCTTATTCTCTTAACTAATGAAATTAGTCATATTTTCTTTAATAATCAGGAACCTCGACGGAGAAATCGTACTGGAATATAGAAGCCGATAGGTTAGATTATCATCCATGGTTAACACCAGAAATAATACTGGATTGAAGGCAAGACAGTAGTGGAATTTAGTATTACATATCTCAGCATTCCAGATTTCATAATTTATTGTTTGTGTTCTAGACTAGAGAAAAGAGTTTGGTCTTAAGCGCATTGTACCGAACTTTTTCTCGACTAGACTACGTTGAACTCTTACTTCTCTAATTACTTTTTTCTGAGTATTATAATAGTGTTTGTGGTGGACATCTTGCATCCCTTATTGGTATTGACACAAACTTATATAGTAGGTGTCGTTCTCTTCTTCTATTTGAAAGAAGTTAAGTATCCCTTAACTGGGCTCCCTACTATATATCACATGTTTGTGGTGGACATCTTGCATCCCTTAACTGGGCTCCCTGCTATCTAGCATCACCTTTATCTTTTTTATGGCAGAAAAAAGGGCTCCCAGTTAAGTATCTTCTGGAACTTGTGCTGTTATACTGTGTTAATTCCTATATCTAGGTATATCTTCCCTTTAATACAAAACTTGTTAACAAATCAGATCTTTTATATATCTTTCTAGCTGCTTTGCTCATTGATCACCTGCATTCTGTGGTCAGTCCATCCATGGGAAGGGTTCCCGGACGCATTTTTCATTTGGTACTTGCCACATTTACTATTTTTCATTTTTCAGTGGTGTCATCATGGTCAGTCCATGTGAAGATTTATCTATAGTAGTTGAAGTACCAAAGTTTTGCATTCGGACTATACTTCTGTCAGTCCAGATTCAGGATATATAAAATAATGAATGAAATATTACTTATAAACTGAGATAATATTTTATTAAAATTTAATCTTTATAATAATTTAAATATCCCATATGGAACAGATACAATAGAATAAATCCGTACTAGATACATTCATGACATGTCACTATTTGGGTTTCTTCATGTTCTCCAGACAATATATCGGTTAGGTTGGCAAACTTTTTCCTATATTAATCTACCTGCATTCTGAACCATGACAGAGCCTGATTGTTTTTTTTTTTTGCTGTATTTATTGTTGCAGCTTAATCCCTCATCTAAAGTTGCTAAAGTATTGAATGTGGTGTGTTCCGAGTCTCCACACATTTACTTTTATTTGTTGGTTGTCTGGAAGGAACTTACAGAATTTCATGGATTGCAGATTGAGGATATAAAGATGAGAGTTCAGTATGCTGCCCCATGAATTACAAAATACTGTGTTGGGAGCTCACTGTATTTTTCAGGTAAGGTTTCTTTGGAGAAAAAGGTCTAGATGCCTTTGTTTGATCCTTGAGGTAGTAATCTTGTCATCAGTGGTGACCACACACTCCTTGTCTTGATAAAATCATGTTATTCAATAATTACTCATCTGTGAGCTAATTTGAACTCTTCCATATCATACTTGTCTTATTTAGAAATATAGGTTCTGACTGCGATGACAAGGAAGCCATATCTTTTCTTTCTAAAAATTTTTATTTCCAACAACCATTTAACATGATTCTTCTGGAAATATGTTATGATTAGTACCATTTGTAGATTCCCCTTCTTTCATAGTCTAAAAATGTGTTGTACCCTAGACCCTAGAACCGATATGATGCTGCAATAATGGAAATAGCCTACAGTATCTATCTCAAGTTTGAATACTTCCTACGGGGATTTCGGATAGCGCTCTTCTTAAATAAGTTGGAGGTAAATATTGTCAAGGATATGCCCACAGCCTGTTGAAGAAATTAATGTATACATTGTTTTGTTCCTTTTATATCTCTTTTAAGTTTAATTTTGCAGTACATGAATCATTTATTTGAGTCTTCCAAAAGCTTGCTGGAGAAGAAGCAATTTTGCTACACACATGCACGCCACATAAGTTCTAGTGTTATAGAACGAGTTATTTTTTACTGTTTCTGTTGATTTCCTGGCTCATAAATTAATATGCATTATGCTCATAGAAAGATGAGTAGATAGAGAAAAATAGAGACTCACAAAATTGAGAGAATAGACATTGGCTCCAAGCCCCTGTATACTTGGTCATATCAGAGTGATGCAATTACAATAAAAAACCACAACCACCCACATTTCTTTTTGGCAAGAACGGACATGTTTAAAATCTCTTTAAGATTAGTAAGTGTTTGTTTTCGTTGATCAACTCCGAGACCATCTCAGCAACGACATCATGTCGTGAAGAATGCCTATTTTCCCATTTAATGCTTGAGTTCCTAGTCTTCGAAGGCTTTCTTGATGGACCCCTGTAGCGTGCCCCTACTATAAGTATAGCCATATCACAAACTTATTGATCAACCCCCCTAGCATGGATTTTCATAAAGGAACCAAAATCAATCTGTTGCGTCTTCGAAACAAT
Source organism: Kingdonia uniflora (assembly GCA_014058105.1). Taxonomy (NCBI): domain Eukaryota; kingdom Viridiplantae; phylum Streptophyta; class Magnoliopsida; order Ranunculales; family Circaeasteraceae; genus Kingdonia; species Kingdonia uniflora. Next base: position 73,595 of record JACGCM010001026.1, read on the forward strand.
TTCTAGATTTGGCACGTGTATATCATATCTTTTGGATATTTATGAGATAAGATAAAAAAAAAATTGGAGAGCTTTCAATCTATAAAATTTGTAAATTTCAAAATGAATAGGTGCCAATTTGATGAGGTGAAATACCTCCGGATGCTAATATATCAATCCCGGAATGAAACCCCACCTTTACTAGTTGAAACCTATAAAAAAAATAGTTACAAATGTTTGAAATACAGGGAAGATTAAAATCAAAAATTATATGTGCGGGTTTTGTTGTGATATTTTCTACCCAATCCCCTCCTCCCCCACCCCAGACACACACACCTCTTTTGTTTTAAACATGACGTATGTTTGTAATTGTTTATTGCTAACATTTACACAATTCAGGGTGTTCATTTTTCGCTGCATGAATATGGTGATTGCAAAGTACTTCAAATCAACAATACCAAATAAAGTCAATCCTATCGTAGTATTGCTTTAGACGTCAATGCCATGAAACCCAGAACTCCTAGCAAGATATACAAGGTTTTACTTCTTTTTTTCTAAGTGCTGCTCTTAATCAGAAATGATCTGAAAAGGGAAACCATTATGTGGTTTATATTTTTTATTTTAAAGAGGGGTATTTATTTTTTCATTTATATTTTTTCAGATGGACTTGATTCAAAGCCAAGCACTTCCTGGTGCAAATGTCGAACCGGAAAGAGAATGCTTAGCTACTACCTTTGTTAACACATTCGTCGTTACAGGCTTTGGTCAGGTAAAAAATGAAACTCTGTAAGATGCTTTGGCTTCAAAAATGCCTTTCAAAGGTATTGTAAAGAAATTAAAAATGAGTAGAAAACAGAACATCCGCCTTTTTATCACTTGAAGCTCGACAGCTATTTTGAATGCTAATTTTCTTGTAGGAGAACCATTTTGAATGGCGTCTCTGTGGAATAAGCCAGTTGGAATTGTGTCTCATGCAAAAAAGGGACAGTCCACATGGCGGAAAGCACCACTGGAACATGGCCAAAGCAATGGATACAGTTTTTTCTTCTTAAGCATGTCCAGGCTCCTTGCACTCTAGCGTGAGCTTCACTAGAGATACTCTTACATCACAATCGTGTAATGAGATTTCATTATTCTTTACAAGATATATTGATGACCATTCCTTCAACTGATGGGTCAATGGGAAGCTGGTTCAGGAATGAAAAACATATGAAGGCCAATGCTACAGCAAGCCTGGTATGCTTTGTTACCTTTTTATTCCCCACAATGACATAACTTTTTGCAATTACCAATCGGTTAAAAAATTTCCCGTCTAACAGCCCATTTGTATAAGAATCATTACTGCGTTATTACCGTAGGCGAAATTTTTTGGGTATTCATGTTAGCTAATCCTTGCTCACATCAACATCAAAATGTGTGAATTGTGAGAGACATCTATATTTGTTATTTTAAAGAATGCAACGAATATTATAGATCACCAAGTGAATTGTAGATCTCACTCCAACTTTTTTTGCTTCATGTCCAGCGTCATACCTGGATAGCGTCATACCTGGATAACAGACGTCCATTCCACTGTTGCGTATGATGAGGCGTGCTTTGGAAGGCTTGGATTATTTCCATGGCATGGAAATCATATGGGCCGTCCAACCCTAAATTGCCCAATTGGATGCTAGTTTTGGGTTTTAAACTCCATTCTTTTTCAATCTCCTTCTCTATACAAATCCTTCTCCGGTTCTTCTCTATAAATCAATCACTCCTCCCTACAATTGAAACCCCAATTTCTGGACTTCTTCCAACAGTAAAAAGGGTTTACATCGATCTGATTTCATCAAGAGTTTCTCAGAGACACCTCTTCTCTAACCCCTTTGAATCTCAACTCCAATCTCTCTTTTAGTAGATGTGTATGTTATGTGTTTGTGAATATTACTAAGAGGGTAGTGTGTGTTTTGATAGGTGAAGAAGTCAGGGGCGACGACTTTGTTTGAAGAGGTGAACAAGGGAAGCAACAATGTTGGGGTTGTAGTTGTTCCAGTGAGGCTTATTTTGCTTTTGGAGTTTGGGAATTCACAATTTGTTCTGGATAAGCTCATCCAAGCAGAGAAATGCAAGGTAATTAAATCCCAATTTGTTGTTGTTTTTATTAGAGAAATTTAGGTGGTTTCAATGTGGGGGAATCAACAAATTTATGCTTATGTAGTCAATATATCAATGATTTTGATACCACCATTTATTTATTAATTTTTCGCAAAACTTCTTAGATATCTTTCCTTGAATTTTACTGATTTTTCCGACATGGAAGTAAGTTTTAGTTTGTCCCCGGTAAGTCGACTTCGACTGTAAGAAATATGATGTATATCATCTGGTTTATCAGCCAAAAAGAATGAATCTGATGTTTATTAGTGTGGAAAGATATGTCATATTGATAAAAAGGTCTATTTATCTGCTCATTTATTTGTAGGAGAGTACTTAGGAGACCGAGGCGATTGGATCCACAGAGAAGTTGAGGAAAGGAGGTGTACAAGCTTACGAGTTTGAGAACACATTAGATAGCATCAGGGGAGGAATGAAGAGGATATTTTATGTGGATTTCGTGGATTCTAGGAAGTTTTATCTCCTCAATATTGCTTACGCTGACCGACCCGAGAGTCCTAATAGTTCATTGTTCAATTGGTGTGAACGTTTTCGTTGCTTTATGCACTTGATATATGGAATTGTAAGTCGCTTTAAGCCATTTCTTCTCCATGTCAGATGTTTATTGATAAGTATCATACATTCTATAAGTTTAGGCTTTCTGCATAAAAGATTCTTCAAAAAGAACTAAATATAAAGTATTTGTGTGTTATATGTACTCTAAGCTTTTTCATATACAATATATTATTATCCATATATAGCAAAGAAGCCATGTCCCAATAGTCGTATTCGACTGAGTGAATACTGTTTTTCTATTCTTATTGTTAAAGGTATATTTACTTCATAATTATTTTATCAAAATCTAGTATATGGCAAGATGCTATATTTAGGGTTTATCATGCATACTGTACCTGTTTTGGATTCATGATTTGATTGGATATCTATATAAATATTACCAAATCATCACTTTTTGACCAAGTTATTTATACAAGAATAGGACTTCCATAGTCGTAATTCCATGGGTGATCGTCCATTCCACCGGCGCGTATGACGAGGCATGCTTTGGAAGGCCTAGATTATTTCCATGATACTTCTGTACCATGGAAATCATCTAGACCATCTAACTCTCAATTGCCGAATTGCATAACATTTTTATGATTTTAACATTCTTCCCTTTTAACCTCCTCCCTTACACAGATTCTTCTTCTCTATAAATCAATCCTCCATCCCTATTTGACTTTTATAGATCAAACCTAAATTGATTCATATAAGACTTCTACAGATCAAACCTAAATTGATTCTTCAATCAATAGTTGTTTTTTAATTATGGTATTATTTCTTATTATTTTCGAATTATTTCATTGTGAATCTCTTTTGCTTCGTAGTAATCAAATTTCCTATCAGCCAAATCAAACTTCTTTCTTCAATTAATAGTTGTTATTTTCTAATTACGGTATTGCGAATCTGTTTCTCTTATTAGTAAAAGAAACTATCTTTGATTGATTGATGAAAAACATACTTTTGGATTTCTTTAGGGATTACAAGTTATTATCAGCCAAAACAAACTTTTTTCTTTAATCAAGAGTTGTTATTTTCTAATTACTTCATTATAAATCTGTTTATCTATAATTGATTTAGGTCTATGAAAAACTATTTATTCTTTAATTGATAATTGGCTGATGTTTAATTTTTAATAGGAATTTGTTACAGGCCTACCTAAGTACGGATTACTGTTGCAGGTTCAAGTACAGATTGTTGTTACAAGTTTGGTTCCACGCCACAATTATGGCTTTATCTATAATTAATTTGAATGATGAGTGTTTAAGGGGTTTAATTTCAAGAATTTACACATTGCTCTAATAGAGATATTGAAATTGTATTTTATTTGTATAGGTATTCTTTGTGCTTTGATTTGATTAGGGTTGGACATGTTATATGTAAATAGTTATTGATTATATAGGTCTTCTTTGTGGTATTGACTTCTTAGGGAGTTTTCTCTATCTATTTTATTGGAGAAGATTACTGATGAATTTACTTAGTGGAAATATCAAACTTAGCTTTTTGTGTTTATAAATGCAAATCCAAAGATGTAATGAATACGGTAATACTCAATTCAAAGGATAATATTTTGTCGACAGAGCGAAAAAAGAGACCAAAGTGTCAAAATTGACTTTGATCACCTTATTGTGGAAGTCATCATACATTTTCATCAAACTAGGCAGTTTTGAGATTTGGTATGAGATTGTATATTGATTTCGCATTGGATAAGATGTCTTGTTGAATCAACCTTGGTTTGGTTTTGAGTTGTCATGTGTAAATTTTGGGTTGCCCTTTCCAATTTCTTGAATTTTTCTAGTTTTATATCCTTTGAAGGTGGGGCTGGCATTTGATGGCTTTGATCTCCTATTATCTTGTAATTCCTGTTCATATCTTTAGAGTTTTTGATTTATAAAACCTATTATTCTTGTAAATAATCAAAAAACAATAACTTACCTTTAAGCTGGAAGAGAAGGAGCTCATTGTTACCAATTAATGGGATCTTAGATTTTTCTGTAGGAGCTCTTTCTTACGTTTGTTATTCCAGAGGCATTTTTGTCTTCTTGTTTATAAATTTTAGGGCATTAGGATTCTTCTATAAATACATCGATAGTCCCCTCAAGACCTACTGATGCCTGAACCACCAATTAGGAGTGCATTGGTATCAATAAGAATTCAAGGGATTTCCTTATTTCCTTCACGTGCCTTCTATTCCTCTCCTTCTTAAGGCTCCACAAAATAATCAACAATAACTTAAGTTTATATTGGTGGTATATTTTTGTTACATAGTTTCATAAGTAAGACTTACTCTAGTGTGAGCTTCCAATATTATCTGAAGGTCAAAGGTCTAGGCCTCCTAGCTGGAATTTTTGCCTTGACATGCCAAATACTATCTGTGGAGAACATCATTGGCTGGAAATCGAGGCAAGATATTATTTTACCCTAACAAAGACAAGAAAGTAGAATCCAAAAAGGGAATACAAGATATGGGGCTAATGAGGGCCCTCCATAAACCCATTCTAAACTTAATGTCTAAGATACTACCTTGGAATGTTAGGGGTCTTAACAGACCCCAAATGCAGAGCGAAGTAAGGAATCTGATTAAAACCCAAAGATTGGAGCTTATTTTTGTATTGGAAACAAAAGTGAACCAAATATAAAAAGAATGGTATTGCCTATATAAATATTATTCTCTTGCACTTATTATTAGTAAACATCTTTATTTTACTATATCTTACTCTTATATGAAAAGAGTTTTAATAAAATATGTTTTTCTATTTACATTTTAGTTATAACATGACAACTTCCCCACTAAAAATGGAAACACGTATGTGTTCTCAGTAGCATAGTAATAATTGTGGAAAACTTCTTATCGTAAGTGATGTTCCATTCGATTATAGGGATTTGTTTGTAGGCAAGAATAAGTATTTCTCACTCAAGATCAAGGGGTTAATCTCAGCACGTGTGGTGCCAGACTATTTGTATCTGAATGATCATAGATTGGAAACACTTGTATGTTCGCCAAGCTCAAAAAGTGCCAAAACATAAGTTGGAGACCTACTTTTAGCATTTATGACTGATTAAAAGGCCTTCTCTTTAAAATATCTGCATGGATATATTCCCTAGCTACTTAATAAATATACTTACAATTAAAGGACATTTCTCCAAATTAGCTGTTTAATTCTTTTTGCTTTTTGTCTTTTCATATTTATACAGTATATCTGGAAAACTCAATAGTGTGGGTGATCAGTATTCTGTAAAAGCTGTGGAAAACTTCATTGGTACATTGATCAAGCTGGAAGTTGACCTCTTAAGGTGAGAACCAACTATGCTGTACATGTAAATTTGTAGCTCTGATTGGTATCCAACCCCAAAAATGCAACACTTACTAATGGTAATTTTGTGTACCTCCTTTGGTTGTTTCAATCTCTATATTATATGTATCCATCTCTACTTAATATATGCACCCTAGGAAAGAAAAATATATTGATTCCGGTCGAACAATGTCATTTTTGGTAAGCATATTACAAACTAATGAACGTACAATCTAAACCTTTTTAAATCACCTCCATCTCGGTCTCTAACATCCACTAATTTCCTCAAACACAACTCAAGTTGCATTTCTCCTAGAATGACCTCAGAAAGGCGTAGACTTGAAAAACAAGCTTTGACTGTTTCATCTAAAAGCCAGAATCATAATCTTCATAGAAGCTTTAGTAATTAATTTCATAGTTCATCTCTGTATGCCCCATTGTTAGAGGGTTCTACAAATTCACCTGTTTATTTCTCTGAGGAAATCCCAATTTTTAGCTTAGACAATGGAGATAATAGCAAGGATCTTAAGAATTCAGTGGCAAACATCGATGAAACTGGAAATGTTGGCATTGTTTTGGTGCATGGACTTGAAGGGGGAGTGTTCTCATGGAGGCATGTGATGGGAGTTCTTGCACGATAAGTTGGCTACGAGCTTGTCGCTTTTGATCGACCAGGTTGGGGTTTAACTTCTTCTCCACAAAAAAAAGATTGGGAAGAAAATCAACTGCTTAATCCGTACAAGCTTGAAACTCAAGTATTGCATTTACTTCGTTTCTTTGAATTTGCGCTATCTAAAACTTAGTGTGGTAAAAAATAGCTTCTAATATCAATTTGAACTTCTTATTTTTGCTTGTCCTTTTTCCTACTATATAAACAGTATTTGATAAATTTGCCACATTTTAGACTTCTTGACGGATGTGAGATTGTGATTTTTTGTGCTGTATGTAGGTTGATCTTCTTCTACATTTTTGTTTGGAGATGGGGTTTTCTGCAGTAGTACTTGTTGGCCATGATGATGGAGGCCTACTTGCTTTGATGGCTGCACAACAGGCCTGGGAATCTGGAAATCCCAAGCATGTGAGTACACTTGCTTAATATTATGTTACAAGTAATCCTAATTCCGCTTCCGACTTTTTAGATTTGGATGTTGCTTGTTTTCTTGGGGTATCTCCCATAGTGATCCCATTATATTGCTTAATACTTGATAAAATATTATATTTTCTTGGTTCTCTTCTCATAGTTATTTTCTAGCCGTCCAGTTGAATAACAGCTGATTATGCCTTTCAAATCAATGATCTAATCAAAATAGGTTAATCATTTGCATCTTGTAGGTACAAATAAGGGGAATTGTGCCGATTGGTGTAAGCTTGTCAAGAGAAGTTGTTCCTGCCTATGCTTGGATTTTATTGCGTACTTCTTCAGGGAAGAAGCACTTGGTGCGGCCTTTGCTACGTACTGAGATTACACAAGTGGTTAATCGACATTCATGGTATGATGCTACAAAACTAACGACAAAGGTATTGAATCCTTACAAGGTATGTTTATCCAAGAATGATACATTGCTTAAGAAAATTATATTATCTTCTCCTGAGAATATCGCTATCTAGCCTGCTAATGATTGAAATTTGAAATCAATCAAAAAGTTCACATTTTCTGTTAATCTGTTTATTAAGGTATTTTTATTCATTTTGGTATTTAGGAAAATAGCTGAGGCCGTTTGGACGACAGAGTTGACTCGGTTCTTTTTATTTCATATATGGAGCAACACCAGTATGTATGAAACAAAGATTTTTGCAAACATGTTGGATAATTAAGTAACGAATAAAGGAGTCGCATTGTATATGTAATAAATAATGAGTAATTCCAAGAGCCATTCCATTGCCCCTTTAAACATGCTATGAGGCATATATTGACCTCCACACCTTATTGATATCCTCGCTAGGCATGCATGATGCAAGTAAAAAATTAATATGACATAACCTTGTGTCACAAGCTTGAAAAATTGGAAAGTAATATAGAAATCTGTCTAACTTGAAATCTAATGGTATGTCTTTTTGTCTATCGTCAATGTATATTTATGGTTAAGTTGCAAATTCATGTTTATTGGCATTACTCATAAATTATATTTTTATACAAATACTCTAGCTTTTATGTCTTTAGTGATTGCTAATAAATGTGTTCATTACATTTGGTTATTAAAATGGTTGTTTATGCAATCAGGTCCCACTATGTGTAGATGGTTGGGATGAAGCACTCCATGAAATTGGTAGATTGTTATCTAAAGCATTTCTCTCGACACAGAAAGCAAAAATATTACTTAAATCTCTCGAGGACCTACCAGTTTTGGTCATCGCAGGTGCCGAGGATGCACTTGTTTCTCTAAAATCTTCTCAAGTTATGGCTTCAAAGCTTGTAAATTCTGTAAGTATTCGATTTCGCTGCAGTTTCTTTGTAAATCCTCTAGCAGTCATATTAATAATAAAATTAAAAAACTATACGAAAGTTCGATACTAATAGACATAATGTAGGGCTATAAGATTATAGTGAATTCCCATTTTTCATTTGACCTCTACTCAAAACATATCAAGTTTTAGGCTATTGAATTGCAGAAGGTTCACATTGACGGACGTCTTAATCTGTATTTGAGCCAGTTTTGCTATTTAAATTGGATATAGTGACATACTTTCCTTAGTATAACTAGTAGTTTTGAACTAAGCTTTTATATAGATGCATGACCATCCTCTAGTTTGTTCTGATAATACAATTGACAAAGACAAAGGGGTTCGTTTTTGTTGTTGTAATTATTGGAGAAATAGAAAGTGTAAAGTTAATGTAGCAGTTGTTTGATTGATGTAATATGTCCTTTTTTATTACAGAGATTAGTTGCAGTCTCAGAATGCGGTCATCTTCCACATGAGGAATGTTCAAAGGCATTACTTGTAGCTCTATTACCCTTTATTTTAAGACTCATATCATTGACGGCCCATCACCATAGAATGCAAAGACATTAGTTTTCCCAGATGATTAATCTAAAGGAGCCTCCGGGGTCCTTTGTAACAATGGCATTAAGTGGATGCGCTCACTCAAAGAGATCATCCGCAAACATATCATTGAAAATTTATTTTGATCCCCTTACCTTCAAATAAGGGTGATGATTTTCCTCCCTACATAGATAACTCATAACTGTGCAAAATAACTTATCCAGAAATAATGGATATTGTACTATTTTGCGGCCTCAGCTGTGATCTATAATCTGATACTGAAGGTTTGTGTTAAAGGTATTGCTTGGAAAAGTTTTAGTGTAAACTAGGATAATAGTTTTATTTTTAATGTTCATCTTAATATTTTACTTCCGCTCTAAATACTTATACTGTGTTGTTTTGTTTTGTTCGGCCTTGTTTTAGTTGATCACATCTTTGTTAAATTGATAATGTTTTTACCGAGTAAGATTCTTTTTTGAGCGTAAGTTGTGTTTGAGGTAGACCCCAACTAGCTATATTACACAATGAGAAATTACAACCGATACTAGATTTTACCACTAGCATCATCTGCCACCTATATCATCTATTACATCCATAAATGATACTAGTAAGTCCTTTACTGCATTAAACAACCTGAATCAATTGACGCTTAATGAAGTTGTTTCTTTTTCTCCATGTGTTTGATGTGCATAAACTGCCCTTCATGATCTCAACTTTACTTCTATCAACAATGCCTAATACCCCCATAACATCTTGGAGATTACCTTGCTGTCTCACTACTTTGTTATTGCTCAGAATCATTCGCCAAATCTCATACGTATTAATTATGATGTGATTTTCGTTACTTTCTTATGTTGCGATTTTTAACGTAAGAGGTAAAACAATGCTCACCTATATTTCCTTAGATAAATCGTAGTAAAAAACATAAAAATAAAAAATAAAAAAAAAACAATGCCCTTCTATATTTATAGATGATTCACTAGCACGGAAGGAATGTTAGGGTTGATGATGATCATGCCAAGATTCCCCGCCTAGTGTATGCTCCTCGCAAAAAAAAAAAAAACAAGCCCAACCACACCATTACAAGGTCGGAGTTATTAACGTTCTTGTATGTAAAATTCCTTCAACTACATCTTCCTTCGTAATCACAATTCTACTACTATCTAATTAAACTGATATTTATTTATTTCTTTTGTTTTCGCAACCTCGAGGGTCGGGAGTAATAAGCAATTCTCTGTACATATTGGTTTTAGATTGCGACATGTACTGCAACAACCCGTCCTCTGCCGGACAAGCTATGTGTTTCCATTTGGATACGAAGATCACAAGTTCATAACTTTTGTTCAATTCCCACAAAGATTCTATAACATTGAAGGTACCTCAAGAAAATAGGATATAGTGCAAGTTTCTTTGATCAAAATCGAGTAACATCCAGTTATCATCTTATTTGAAAGACTATGGCTAAGAATGAATGGGATCCAAGGACCAATATTATCCGGCACCAAATTTTACTTAAAGAGTCGAGCATAATATGTTCTTCCTGAGCAAAGAAAAGGTAAACCTTCTAGTTTCTAATAAAATATATATCACAAGATATTCAAACACAAAACCAACAACATATATATACAATTACAATTACATAATATCAAATAATTAGACTTAATCCCAACTTGAATCTTAAAAATAATGCGTTTGTACACGCTAGCACGTGACACATTGCTCGTATAAAATAAAATAAAACCTAATTGACAAATGACACCATTAAATCAAACCATAAATAAAAATGTATAAAATATGATATGAACTGAAAGTATTTAACTTTATAGAACCACGACTTCGTCAAATAAGCAAACCAAATAAAATAATAAAAAATTACATAAATATGAAAATAATCATTTTACAGCAAAAAATATTAACATGGGTAGATGTTCACAAACTAATCTGGAAGGTAAATGACTATTAGTTTGGCAATATTGGTGTATTCTCTCCTAATCCTTATCCTTTACGCCATGACCATGATGGCTTAGTTTGGGAATTCTTATTCCAATGAATATCACATCTATCCCAAGTACAAAATCTCGTGATGGTGTAGGAGCATCTCATGCATCACATCGAACAACAAACATTTACATACTCCCATGCAATTCTATACTTATGTTTCTCCATGTGTATTACCACACCATGAATATAACATCATTGCACCATGACTTATGTTAGCATCATTCCATCGGCAGTACTTTTTATAAACGACATTAGCTATTTACATTAAAAAAAAAAACACCACCAATACCTTGCACTAATTCATAGGCATACCAATCTTTTCGTGAAACCCAAAAATTCTACAAAACTCATACAACCATGAATGTTAGAGTTTGAGATGAAGATGAACCTACAGCTTCCACAAAATAAACTAAATTTGATAATGAAAAAACTATTTACAACCAAAATAAGGCCTGACATTATGTAAACATCAAAAGTTAGATTGTACCATCAACCAAAAAGGCATTATAGAAGTGTTGATTAACTTGGTGCCATCATAATTAAAGTAAGAAAAGAGAGAAAGATCCTACCACTCAATTTATGAATCAAAATATAGTAGTTAACTTTGTAATGTCTTTTATAATGCATCCTCGATCAATGAATAATCTAAAATTAAATCGATTTATGCTAGTTTTTCCATGCGCCATAGACACCAATAAACAAAATATAAAGTTAAACAACCACATTAAGAAATTTACAAACACACCTCAAAATTATGCTTAGGGTTTTTACCAGTTCCTACAATAATAGATTCTGCATAGAGAGAGAAAAAAAAAATAAAGAGAGGCGTATCTGGTTAGAAGCGATCGAGCAAGAAAATGATTAGGAAATTAAGGATTTTTTGGCTTTTTGCATTAGCTATTTTGATGTATATCAATTACATAAATTACTTCACAAATCGAGTAAAATCAAAACACATAAACAAAATGGTCGATGTGTGGGAAATTAAAGATGTAAACTGGTGCTATCAAGATTTTCCAGGTAACCAATATAGAAAAATTGGATCTATGTTATGATATGAACTCGAATCGTGTTATAGAAAGTTCATCGGAGCTCGTGGGACGAGCAAAGATCGAAGACGATTTGAAAAAAAGGTTTTTTCAAAGTCCTGTTCGAATAAACTTTTCTCTGTTCGAACAGAAGAGGAAGAGGAAAGTTTATTCGAATAGAAGTCATGTCTGTTCGAATAGACTTTTGTCTATTCAAACAGAAACATTCAAAACCTATCTTATTCGAATAGATCCAGAGTATATTCGAATAGACCTCGCAAGTCAGTTTTTAGAAGGTGTTTTTGGGGACGTTGGCCTGTCTCGTGATCCGTACTTCGAGCCTATTCTTATGTAATGATTTCTTATGTTAATAAGGGGGTCTAGGGTTAGTTGTTAGTCCATCTTTTGGTGAGTTTAGCCTTAGAGAGGCTAGGGTTTGAAGAGACTCTATTAAAGCTTGAGAAGCTTAAGAGATCGTTGTAACCTTTGATCTTTGATTAGTGAATTGTTCTCGGGGAGTAGTTTTTATCCGTAAGGGTTTTCCACTTCCCTCCCCCGAGTAAATAATTGTGTTCTTGCTTTCGTATAATTTCTTATTGACGCTTCCGTTTATCGTTCTTGGGACGAGGTATTGAGATTAGCTACCCGAATTCCTAACAACTGGCATCAGAGCGCAAGGTTAGGGCTTGTATGATTAGAGCGATGGCCGATATGGAAAAATTAGAAATCGATGAATTCAATGAATTGATCTTTGGGATTTGGAAGATGCAAGTAGAGGATTTTTTATATGCGGAGGACTGTGATTTTCTTCTAGGATGGATTTCGACGAAGTCGGCCGATATGGATCGTTTGGAGTGGAAACTTTTAGATCAAGATGTTCTTGGTAAAGTTCGTTCAACACTCTTAAGTTCTATTTCTTCTAAGTTGCCTAAAGTGAGTGTCGTGTTAGAGATGATGGACAAACTATCAAAGATGTTTGAATCAACTTCTAGTAATTTAAATTCTCAGAAGTGTGTTACGAGTGATTTAAATACTCCTAAGCGGGTTACTTTTAGTGACATGGTTGAAGTCTTTGGTGATAATTCTCGCGTAATACCTCTTGAAGCCTCGTTATTAACATCGGGTAATTACTCGGATGTTGAAGTTAGAGGAAAAAGAGCTTCACATATTGAGAATGGGAGCAAAAGGCGCATTAAGGAATGGAATTGCAATCAACAAGATGATTTGGTTGATATGACTTGTGATATTCAGGATTAACCATGTAATGTGATTCATGGTACTCGGGATAAGTCCTGGTGGTTGCCTTATGGTGTTTGTAAAAGGTCGAGGTTAGACTTGGTTGCTCTATTGGAAATTACGTCAGGTAAAAGCAAATTGTCTGGCTATGATGAGTGCTATCACATAGTAGATAATGAAGATGTTTGGATCTCATTAACAAATGATAATTCGTTAAGTTTGGACATAGTGCAATATGTGTCTAGTATGGCTAGAAATATGATTTCAAGCCAACTATCAGACTTGGGGGTCTTTTGGCTACCTTCGGCGATGTTACTTTTGAGATCATGAAGGAGGTTATTGCTTTAGCTAGGGACAAAAGACAAGATACGTACTTAGGGACGTGTAACGCTAATGATGAGATTATTAGTGTTGTTACTTCAATGGTAGACTCCAGAGCATGGCATGAGAAACTTGGTCACGTGAGCATTTGGATAAAAGCATTGTTCTCGAGGAGAATACTTGACAAGTTAAAATCGATATATTTATTCTTTTGTGAAGATATTGTCTTGTTGAAGCAAAAGAAAGTTGGGCTTCCTAAAAAGAGAAAAAAAAATGAATATGGGATTGAACCACTTATACGATGATGCATGGGAACCGACTAGAGTTAGTTCCAACGAAAGATTTCATGGTTTTGTTGCTTTCATTGGTGATTCCACACGAGAGCTTGGTGTACATTTCCTAAAGAATAAAACGGATTAGTTTGATGTCTTCGCTAGATGGAAAGCTTGGGTTGAGATTGAGATAGGTTCAATGTTGAAGCGTCTTGGGTCTAACAGTGATGGTGATCAATTTTATTGTGATGAGTTTGTTATTGACAAAACATCTATTGGGATTGAAAGGCTTGAGAAGATCCTAATAATACCACAAGAGTTTGGTATGGCTGAAAGTGTGGTCCATGAGATTACTGAAAGGGCACAATGTATGAAATGTTTCATCGAGTTGTCAAGGCAGTTTTGGGCAGATTCGGTAGTTTCGGCGATTGATATAGAGTCTTGGTATGCATTGGATCTTGGACTATTAGAAGAGATCATTTGGACGAAAAAAGAGGTAATAATTTATACTTCTTTTGTCTATTCTAGTAGTAGATCATTAATTTATTATATGTCTAGTTTGTGCATGTTCATTGGATATGTTTGTCATGATTTTGGTGACCGATCTTGTGATGCAAAAAATCATAAAATTTTCCAACTTATTGATGTGATATCCAATGATGATGTCTTTTGCGAAGACATGGATAAGTGGACCTGAAAAGTAGATTTATCAGGGTCATGTGAGTATGTAAAAATCTTTACAGAGATAGTGCTGGAACCATTGGTTGAAAAGGTCCAACGAGAATCGTATACTCCTCTGATTGTAATGAAAAGAAGAACTGAGGTTTTGAGACCTGCGGCCCATTATCATTTCTCTCGACATTGTTTGTGGTTAGCCGGTATTGGTGATGGCTACAAGGTAGCTTTACAAGGTGAGGTCATGGGAAAATGGAAGCTTGTCATGGATGATGATGAGATGGGATCTCAATCGCCATATCGGGTATATGAAGTAATCCTATTACCGATGGTAAAACTCTTTACTTCACAAGTTGGTTTACATGTTAAACGAGAACAAGTTTGTTGAAGCGGTTCAAGGTGAAACTTGTAGTAAAGTGTTTTCAAGAAAAAATAGGTGGTTATGTTAAGATGTTTTGGTTCACCGGTTGTGAAGCTAATTATTTTGTGGCAGCTTTGTTTTTTTTCGGATTGAGTGATTCTTGATACGGAATAAAAATTCTTCATGATTGATCTTATTGAAGATAGGCATATGTAAGTCGGCTATATGGATACATAGTTACTGGGTGAAGTTACATTATGGAGGCTCATACATGAGAGATCAAATGCTTGTTCGAGATATACACTAATATGATGAGGCTCGATGTTGGATATGTTTATATCATTGGTGGATATTTTTTTTGAAATACCACAAAGACCATTGTTGATGTTATGAGTTTTTTGAGAACTCATGGATCATCCATTCTTAGAGTATGGATGATATGTTAGTTGCGTTTGCAAGTTCTAGCATGGATGAGATTGAAGAGTCGTGGTAACGGTTATCTCAATAAAGGGTTGGACCGATGGATTGGTCAATCCTTGTACATATGGTATAGTTTAATAGGAAGAATGTTAAGCAGAAGTTGTTATTGACATTACATTGAAGCTGGTTGGAGTGTTATTTGGTAGTGCACCATTTGTCGTTACTTCGGGATTGAGACACGTGTTTGTTTGGCTATGGAATGCGATATGAGTGTAGATCGAGGTATGTCTAAACTCATTGATGATTTGTTTACTAATGTATGTCATTGTTTACATGAGACCAGAGTTTTCTCATAAAGTGGGAGCTGTGAGACGTTGATAATAAATATTATGTATTCGAACAAGACACGGTTGTAGCTCATAGCTATGGAGTACTTCTTGTTCAGCTTGCAGGGTTGTGTTTACTTGTGATGGAAAAGTATGTTAGTGACATGGAAATGACTACAGTTTCGTGGTGTTATACTGAAGCTACTTGGGTATCGAGATGACAATGGTTAATTGCATCATTGATTGCAAAGGCATGAGTACGGTACGGCTTTGGAAGTTTGCAAGGGGATGTTCTCGATTTTTTTGTTAAAAAATGTTCAAAACATTACCACATGGTTTTGTGTGGTACGATAGCTTTTGGCGTGAAGAGTTCAGCTTGACACAGTTACAGATGTGGTTGCTTTGAAGATAGGTGAAGTTGCGGGAACCTCACATTTCAAATTTCAAGTGGGAGATTTATTGATGATTGTGAAATTTCGTAAGTGGGTCCTCATGGTGTTGAAGGTCCAGGTAGTGTGAGACATTCATTTGGAGGTCTGGAGAATGGTTATGGGATTCGATTTCAAGTGGGAGATTGTTATGATATGAACTCGAATCGTGCTATAGGAAGTTTATCGGAGCTCGTGGGACGAGCGAAGATCGAAGACGGTTTGAAAAAAAGATTTTTTCAAAGTCCTGTTTGAATAAACTTTTGTCTGTTCGAACAGAATAGGCAGAGGAAAGTTAATTCGAATAGAAGTCATGTCTATTCGAACAGAACCTATCTTATTCGAATAGATCCAGAGTCTATTCGAATAGACTTCGTAAGTCAGTTTTTTGAAGGTGTTTTTGGGGACGTTGGTCTGTCTCGTGATCCATACATCGGGCCTATTCTTATGTAATGATTTTCCATATTTATAAGGGGGTCTAGGGTTAGTTGTTAGCCCATCTTTTGGTAAGTTTAACCTTAGAGAGGCTAGGGCTTGAAGAGACTCCATTAAAGCTTGAGAAGCTTGAGAGATCGTTGTAACCTTTAATCTTTGATTAGTGAGTTGTTCTAGGGGAGTGGTTTTTATCCGCAAGGGTTTTCCACTTCCTTCCTCCGGGTAAATTATTGTGTTCTTGCTTTCGTATAATTTCTTATTGACATTTCCGTTTATCGTTCTTGGGGCAAGGGATTGGGATTAGCTACCCGAATTTCTAACAATCTAGATACAAACCACCATTAAATATCAAATTGAATACTCATGAGTCTCTTATAAACTTCTCCAACTAATTACTCACTATTGTTCTTATAAGCTCCTAGGAAAGAAGTAAAATAGGAACACCTAAAATTAAACTGATCTTAATATTACTCTATGTTAGTAATAGTACTTTATTTTTTGTATACCAATCTTATATTCTTATTATATTTATTATAATTTAGCTAAATTGTTAATAGATCAACTTAGGGTATGTCACTGAACGTAGGAAAAGAAGATAAGAAAAAAATTACCTGTTGTGATTGGCAAAAATAATATCTACAACATGTTTATAAATTCCTCTAAGGGGCTATCCCCAAAATTGATCTTCTTCAAAGTATAGCAAGACTTTGATTTCTTTGATATTATAATTCCATTACAACCTGCAAAAAGAAGGAAATTAATTTTATTTGGTTAGAACTTACTTAGTAATATAACATATCGCATGATAAATATCTCAAAACTATTTTCTTGTTTGGCAAAGAAACAAAGTGCCTCCATGAGAAAGATACTTAATGAAAGGCGGGTTTTGACATATTCAACTTAGAATAATTCTTACAATGAAATAGTCATAGCATTACCTAAGTATTAACAGTAAACAACTAACTTAACTAATATTGGGCATTGCCCAATCAATTATATTCTCAAAGAAAGAAAATCACCCAATCAATATATTATATGGAAAATACCCTTTAAAAGCCCTAACAAACACACCTTAATAAATCCAATGTAGTTAGTCCATTGTTTTTACTGAACTTGCATTAGAAGAGTTAGACCAAACATGAAAAGCACGTGAATATCAAGGATTTATGTGGTTAAAGCCTTATATGATGATTTATTATGGTAGTCAAAGCATGGGTGGTTTCAGAAAGCAATATCAAAGAACCATACCTATTATAATTTGTGACTCTTGCTAATGTGGAAGACTCTCAAGCTAATTTTATATTATTTCCAAATTAAACAACAAAAATGTTTCAGAAAACTATGAAACTAATGACATCTTATAAACATTCAGATATCCAATTTACTTTTTTTTGGGCAAAATTGAAACATCGTTTAGCAGTTTGTGTGCTTACCTGAAACAAAAATTCAATGATAATATAGAGATTAAGAAGAGTTAAAGATAGAAATGAACAACTAAGAGAGATTGAGTTGCTTACTTGTATTAGCTTCTATGAATTCAAAGAAAACCATAAAGCTCGAATACGTCAAAAACCTAATCAAAACCTAATTTTGTAAGAGAAGGGGTAATCTTTTCCATGATTTATTTTGAGAATTGGGAGAGGTGCATTGTAGATAGGAAATGTATCAATTGGGGTCATTTGATAAAAACAATAATTACTAAGTCATGAGCAGAGCATCTTCAGGCTCATGAGAGACTTAAAAGATCATGGTAGGAAACTTTAATGGGGAAAGGAGGCCACTGAATTTAGAAAGAGTATAACTGTATTTCTAAAAATCTAAGCCAAAGCATATCATATGTTGTAACTCAAAATCTTATACTAACTATAGAACTATTGGTGTAGTTAATAATTGGCATCTATAAGATTATGGTTTCTTATACCTGATAGCTTCTTTACTTTCTTTCGGCCAAAACTGCTTCATGGAAATTTGTCTCCAACATAATTAACTCTATCCATTTGAATTTGTTTGCGAATCTTCTTAATAGCTTATTTAAATCAGATTTTCTGACAAATCTGTCAATACTTTTGTCTTTGGAACACTTATCAGTCGGTTTAAGAGCCATCAATCTTTAGGATTACTGTCCTGTTCCTGATCGAGTTATTACATAACATTAGTAAATTGTTCAAAACAATTGTTCTTACGAAAACTATTTTTTTTAATCTAACACTCATAATCACAATTATAAAAATAATCAAATTACCCAGTCAACTAATAATTTATTGCTCAAACTATCAAATTCTAAAAATAGTTTTGCTCTTGTGCATTCTATTGTATGATAACAAATAATTTATTAATCTATAATCTTCAAAGAAATCATGTAAATCAACCCTTAAAAAACCCCTATAAAATGAATATTATGATTTTAGCAAATAAATAACAACCAATGCTTACAGGTATGATGATCTCTGTAAATTGATAGAAGTATTACCTACTTACAGATTTGATAATTTAACCAAAGAGAATAACCATACGAAAAAGCGTGAATATTAGAGATAACTTTTTATTTAATAGGCAACCTCGTTGTTAAATCACAGCGAGGGTTTGGGATGAAATTCTTAGATTGAAGAAGAACCCTAGCTTAATTGAAATCGCCTATCAAGCTCTTCCCCCAAATGAAACCCTCGATTGAAATCGTCAATCATGAATTTGATACCAAAACCATGAAATCGCAAGAGGTCGCAGGAAATCACAAAGATATAGATGGTTGAGGTTCTTGTAACTAGAGAGAGAGAGAGAGAGAAAGAGAAAAAAAGAAAGAGAAAGAGAGATAGAGAGAGAGAGAGAGCTAGAGCTGGTTTTGTTTCAGAGAGGTTTTTGTTTGTTTGTTATGGAGAATAAAGTGTTCGGGGGATGGAAAAGAAAGAAATGCCAACAGAGAGTTATGTCCATTAGGGTTTCGAAGAGTTGTCCAATTAGTCGAAGAATGGGTGGTTTCAGAAAGAAATATCAAAGAACCATACCTATTCTAATTTGCGACTCTTGCTAATGCGGAAGACTCTCAAGCTAATTTTATAATATTACCAAATTAAACAACAAAAATGTTTCAGAAAATTCTGAAACTAATGGTGTAGCACTCCGTATTTTCCCCTGTTGGATACATCGTTATATGCTTGTAGTTATTGCCATTGTAGTTATTATATTGGTCCTTATAGCATGGGATCCTAATCCCATGTTTTCAAATTAAAACAACCCAAACTACCCACGACTCTATCACCCCTTATTCTCCTCCCTTCCCCCATAATCACTCCTCCTGGATCAGTAACATACTCCATCTTTTTGCTCCCAAAACCAAGACTGTACAAACCCTTGTAATTCCCCAGGATTCTTAAGTTCATCTCATTTTTTTTCTCCTATTTTTTTGCCAAGATCAAATCCTTCTTCTTGCTCCCAAAATACAGTAACTAAACACCTCTATTCCCAACAGATTTAGCTTTGGAAATAGCTCCTAAAATTAGTTAGTAAAGACCTCCTATTCACCTACACATTGTGTACCACAAACCCTTGTATCACCCCCATGATTCATGGTAATAGACCCACTGTAAGATCGGCAAACACTGTATTAGAAATTCAGAAGGAGATGATGGAGCATATGATTCTTATAGGTCAGAGCGCTACTGCATTGTTCTTCCTCTTTCTTCTCATGAACCTAAATCAGGTAAGTACTCTTATCCATTCTCATATACCATGATTATAGTATGAATTCACATCTGCTGAGATTATACTTTTGGTTTATTTGAACCATATTCATGTATGCTATCTTATTCAAGTTACTAATGATTCTTATCCTTGGATTCCCAATCTGAATTTGTGACCTTACAGAGTCTAGGTTTACCTATTGTTTATTGGTGATAGGTTCTCGTAAATTAACTTTAAGAACAATTTCTTGAGGACTTTATCTTTTTTAGTCGAGTCTTCTGATAGGTATATGATTTCTTAGCCACAAATATTAGCTAACAACACTTCAGCATAGGCATGATCAGTTCCTATTAAGTCATGGTATTCATCTCTGTTATCAAGCTTTATTCAATTTAGGATAACTTAACATGGATTAATTAATTAGTCTTTTATGGGGGATGTAGATAGATGTGAAAGGTTTTATTTATCTAATTTCAGGTTTGTGGAGTCTCGTGGTTGTCTTAGCTGAAGACACTGACAAATGAAGATCACTGGACAGAAGGTAAGTAGAACTCACTGATAAAGGGAGGAGCCTTTATATAGATTTTTTCGCTCGAACGAGTTTTCTTATCGTTCGAACGTAGTATCATGTCCCCTGGAAATTTTGTCTTTAAACTTTTGTCGTTTGAACGACTATTCTTGTCGTTCGAAGGAGTTGAAAGTTCCATGGAATTTTTGTCTTTAAACTTTTGTCGTTTGAATGACTATTCTTGTCGTTCGAACGAGTTAAAAGTTCCCTGGAATTTTTGTCTTTAAACTATTGTCGTTCAAACGAGCCTTATTGTCATTCGAACGAATTGACAACTTTCTAGGGCTTTGGACCAAATTAGTCGTAAGTCATTCGAATGACATAAGGTCTCATTCGAATGACTCTCGAGAGAAATTGATTTACTATTTAAGCAAACCTTGCTTCCTTTTTTCTCCCGGTCTTTTTGTTTTTAAAAAACCTTTATTTTTTGAAAAGCTCAAAACTCCTTTATCAGAGAATTTCAATTCAAGATCAATCAAGCCTCTTCTAATCTTGAGATTGATGTTTAGTTAGATTTATATTACTTCCTTCATATTGTTGAAGAAGATTCTTGGTGTGAGATCAAGAAGGGTTGTTGCGAGAACAGAAGAAGATTATTGGTGTGAGATCAAGAAGGGATGTTGCGAGAACATAAGAAGATTGGGTGTGAAGCTTTAGTCAGAAGAAAGATAATCTTGAGACTAGGTTATCAAATCTGTAAGTGTAATTCAGATTAAAATCTTTTTGATTAGTGGATTCTTTGTTGTCGATTTTATCGACAATGACCTGTGGTTTTTCTCCCGTGTAAGGAGTTTCCACAGGGTGAACAATTGCATGTACCTTTTAATTCCTTGTCTTTTCTTTTGATTGTTTCTATTTAATCCTAGATCATTGATTGATAGGAATAGTTCAGACCTAATTTATCGAAATACATTAAATATGAGCACATAAAATTTCAATTGGTATTAGAGCATAATCGTTTGTAGGCTTTATATCCTGAGCGATGATCATGTTTACGTGCTTACTTAATTTAATGGATTCTGAAAATTTTGGAGGTCCTATAAATCATCCACCACTCTTTGATGGCACGAACTTCCCTTACTGGAAGGTTCGAATGATTGCCTTCTTGTAATCCATGGGAGAAGATGTCTGGATTGCCATTGAAGATGGATGGGTACCCTCGACTGTTATGCAGGGTGAACCAGCAATTGTTGTAGAAGTTCCAAAACCTAAAAATCAATGGTCCAATGAAAAAAAAGAAATATCTGGGTATAATTCTAAAGGTCTTAATGCTATCTTTAATTCGCTGAGCCAAAGTGAGCATAGGCACATATCTGGGTGTACCACTTCGAAAGGAGCTTGGGACATCTTGATGTACACTTACGAAGGAGATGATACGGTTAAAGAAAGTAAATTGCAAATGTTCACATCTAAATTTGAAAACATCAGGATGAGTGAGGATGAGTCATTTAGTGAGTTTTACGCCAGACTTAGTGATATTGTCAACAACAGTTCTTCTTTAGGAGCTGGATACACTGATGTTCAAATAGTACGTAAAATTCTAAGATCTCTTCCTAAGAGTTTTAAATCTAAACGTGATGCCATAGAGGAAACACAAAATCTTAAAACCATGAAACCTGACACACTTACTAGAAAATTACGTACATTTGAAATTGAAATGGAAATGGAAAACCCTAAGAAGAATAAGAGTGTGGCATTTAAGTCTTCCTCCAACTCTTCGTCTTCTCAGGGAACCAGAGATGTTGACAACTACTGTGTCTCTGACAATGATGAGGAACTTGACTTTGACTCTCAAATTTCTCTTATAAGCCAACAATTTAAAAACTTTTAAAAAAGATGCAATTTGAGAAACAAGGGCAAAATGTAAATTACAAGCCTCATCCTCATGACCGTGTTAAGTCTTATAGAAAACAAACTAACTCAAGTACTCGTCCTCACAACGAATCTGATCAACATCTTAATAAGGTTGAATGTTATAGATGTCACAAGTATGGTCACTATGCTCACAATTGTCCCACTAAGAGCTCTAATAGTAACCATAAAGCCATGAATATTAAAGTAACTTAGGATGATAATAATGATGAATTTGATGATCATCCCCAAGAATATGAAAATGGTAACTATTGTGCATTTCCTAGTATAATAAACTCTAGTAATAATTATTCTGACTCTTTTGAACTAGAAAACTTTACTGAAGATCAGAGTGATTATGAAAGTGATAATAGTGAAGAACCCAAGATTGAAGAATTGTATTCTCAACTTATTTCTTAGCTTGAGAAACTTAAGAAAGTGAAAGATACTCTTATTGTTAAACTTGATGTGTGTGGAAAAAAAAAACATACTGCTGTGGGGAAATTAAAATTGACTGAAACTGAACTTGAAAAGCTTAAACTTGACTTGACTTTCACTAAGAAGAAACTTAAAGTATTTCTCCATGGAGCAAAGAATATTGACAAAATCCTAAGTATGAGCAAAAATGATACTGACAAAAGGGGACTTGGATTTGATGAACAAAATACTAAGTCTACACCGTAAATCACCAAGTTTGTCAAAGCTACTCCAGTGCCATCTCTGCCCAAACAAAGTGTTACTAATGTTCCTCATAGGCAGACTAAATAACATTTTGTCTTTCATATATTTTATTGTGAGGCTTGTGGTCGAAAGGGTCATCTTTCTCCCTATTGTAGATATGTTCCTCAATTCCGTGGTAGGGATAATCTACATTTGGAAATAGGGAAACCCTATCGATCATATTCCCAATCATTTGCAAATTCATTTTTTTCCCAAAAGTCTTTTAATGGTTTCAGGAATATGACTCAAGCGACAGAAGAATAAAAGAAAGTGGGATTTGTTTGGGTCCAGAAGAAGGACGTTCTACCACAATTAAGGTCCTATGTTGCAGTAATGGCTCTAAATATATTTAATTCTACACAGTGGTATGCAGATAGTGGATATTCTCGGCACATGACAGAGGATGCTACACGTCTGAATAATGTCACAGATATTCAAGAAGGTAATGTTACTTTTGGAGGAGGAATGAGTGGAAAGATTGTGGGAAATGGGAGTGTAGATGGAATTGGGTGCCCGACAATCAATAATGTACTCTATATCAAAGGACTCATTGCAAATCTTCTAAGTGTGAGTCACTTATGTG
Organism: Kingdonia uniflora; assembly: GCA_014058105.1. Classification (NCBI taxonomy): domain Eukaryota; kingdom Viridiplantae; phylum Streptophyta; class Magnoliopsida; order Ranunculales; family Circaeasteraceae; genus Kingdonia; species Kingdonia uniflora. Next base: position 97,440 of record JACGCM010001026.1, read on the forward strand.
ATACAGACAACACAGTAACATTCGATAAGAAAACTTGTCGTGTATTTGATAATGCCGAGAAATGCATTGTGACAGCTGATAGAACTTCGGATAACTATTATGTTGTATCGCAAAATGGGATATCATGTAAAGTTGCTAAGATAAGTGATGTAGAAATTTGGCACCAACGATTAGGACATGTGAACTTCAGCGATCTAGCGAAGATTACAAGGAAATAGTTCAAGGGGTTCTGAAACTAAGCAAGCTAGCCGATGCAGTGTGTGGACCATGTCAAATTGGAAAGCAAACCAAGACTGCACACAAAAAATCTACCAACATTTCCACTACACGAGTTCTGGGGTTAATTCATATGGACTTGATGGGTCCTATGAGAGTATGTACTTTGGGTGGAAAAAATTATATTTTGGTTATGGTTGATGATTTTTCACGATTCACCTGGATCGTACTATTAAAGCAGAAGTCAGAAACATTTGAAGAATTTCATACTATAGCTCTGCGAATACATAATGAAAAAGACTGCTCTATTGACAGAACTCGAAGTGATCATGGAGGTGAGTTCAAGGACAGTGATGTGATTGAGTACTGTAAAGCGAATGGGATCAAACATGAATTTTCAGCACCAATCACACCACAACAAAACGGAGTAGCAGAAAGAAAGAGTCGAGTTCTATAGGAAATGGGGCGGATATTACTTCATAGAAAGAATGTTCCTAATCACTTTTGGGGAGAAACTATTCATACCTCGTGTCACATTATCAACAGAATTTATCTACGTCTTCTTACACTTAACACGCCATATGAACTCTGGTTTGGAAGAAAACCGAACGTGAAATACTTTCGTGTGTTTGGAAGTATGTGTTATGTCACTTGTGATCGGGAGAACATTGGAAAATTTGATACCCGAAGCGATGAAGGTATTTTACTATGATATGCCACAAACAGTAGGGCTTATCGTGTTTACAACTTGAAGGCCAAAATGGTCATGGAGTTGATTAATGTGGCAGTTGACGACTAGACAGTTCTTGGACAAACAGATGATGGAGATAGCAATGTTCAAGAAGATTCCCTGCCAGCCTCATCTATTGTGACACAAGATGTTCAAGAAGAATCTCACACTGAAGCTCCTACAACATCTTCTGGGGATATTTTAGCACCAAATGCTACTGTCTGTACTAATCCCTCTCGAAATTGTGGTGCTCCTAGATACCTTGATGATTATGAATGTCCTGCATTTCATGAGTCCGCTAGATGTATAGGGCATCATTGTTCTACGTTATATGAGACAGTGAAGAGTGCATGTTGTGTGCCCATCACTAAACAAACCAACGTGAAAGATGCCTTATCTGATGAATATTAGATTAACGCCATGCAAGATGAGCTCAATGAATACAAGCTCCAAGATGTGTGGGACTTAGTATCACGACTGGCAAATACTAATATTATTGGCACTAAGTGGATTTACAAGAACGAGTTTGATGAGAACGGTGATGTTGTCTGAAACAAAGCAAGGTTGGTCACAGGGATACAATCAAATAAAAGGGTTGGATGTCGAAGAAACTTTTGCTCCCACAGCTAGACTTGAATCAATTCGGATGCTTTTGGCCTTTGCTTGTCACAAAAAATTTAAGCTTTATTAGATGGATGTAAAAAGTGCGTTCTTGAATGGGCTACTTGAGGAAGAAGTGCATGTAGCTTAACCAAAGAGGTTTGAAGATCCTCATCATCCAGAACATGTTTATCATTTGAAGAAAGCACTTTATGGCCTAAAATAAGCCCTTCGAGCGTGGTATGATAGACTTTCAAACTTTCTACTTGGAAAGGGGTTCATTCGAAGGGGAGTTGATAAAATATTATTTATTCAGCGGGAAGGAGATGACATTCTTATTGCTCAGGTTTATGTGGATGATATTGTATTTGGCTCTATGTCGGACTCCCGTGTCAAAGCTTTCGGTGAGTTAATGGGAAAAGAGTTCGAAATGAGCATGGTTGGAGAATTGACCTACTTCTTAGGTCTTTAAATCAAGCAACGGGAGGATGGTATCTTTGTTTCTTAATCTAAATATGCTAAGGATATTGTCAAAAAGTTTGCTCTTGATTCCTCCAAACATGCCCGGACACCAATGAGCACTACAACAAAATTGAGTAAGGACTCTGCAGGTACTGACATGGATCAAAAGATATATAGGAGCATGATAGGAAGCTTGTTGTATCTTACAGCTAGTCGACCAGGCATTTTTTTCAGTGTTTGCATATGTGCACGTTATCAGGAAAGTCCTGAGTCCCACTTACTCGTTGTTAAACGGATCATTCGATATATGTCTGAGACTTGTGAGTTTGGATTGTGGTATACTCGAGATACTACATATGAAATTATTGGATACTTAGATGCTGATTGAGCCAGAAATACTGATGAAACGAAGAGTACTTCTGGGAGATGTTACTACATTGGGAACAATCTCGTGGCATGGCAAAGTAAGAAATAGAATTGCATTTCACGGTCTACAAAAGAGGAAGAATATATTGCTGCGGGAAGTTGTAGTACTCAACTAGTCTGGATGAAGCAAATGTTATATGATTATGGGCTAAATCAAAGAGTAATGTCACTTTATTGTGATAATACAAGTGCATTCAACATTTCCAAGAATCCTGAACAACATTTGTGGACCAAGAACATTAACATCCGATTTCACTTCATTCAAGACCTTGTTGAGCGGAAGATTGTAATTGTGGAGTATGTTTGTACAGAGAATCAACTTGCTGATCTCTTCACCAAACCTTTAGATGTTATTCGGTTTGAAAATCTTCGATGCGCTATTGGTGTATGTTCCATTTCCTAAATCCCTCAGGTCTTTCTGTTTGTGGTGTCGTTATCTTATGGACATCGTCAGGTATGTATCGTGTCTTTTACTCTTACTGACTCTCTCCCCTGTTTTGCACTTAGCCTATCGTAGCTTTGCATATGCATGTATGGAAATTATTTATGTGTTCTATATTTATTTAATGCTTGAGTTACTTGGTATCACTTGTTCGTCATGAGTTCCAACTGTCCCTACTCTAGGTGTAAGTAGAAATCTTAAGGATCCATGAAGAGACTTTGTTACCTAACATTATGTGAGGATCTAACCTTTTTTTATAGCTTTGAGTGTTATTAAATAAATTCTTTTTCGTAAAATCTCTCTTTGTTTTAGATCTCATTATTTTATGCATTAGTCGATTGTTGATGATGATATAGAATTTAAGTTACAATACTTGATTCGAGGCGAAACTAGATATTGTACAAGTCTCAGGGTATGATTTTAGGCACTTTTATTTGCTCCTATTTTGACATTTTAGCATCTAACCCAACTTCTTAATTCACTTGCTACCCGTTGAGCCTAAAATAAGCCATTTCTTTGTATTCGCCAAATTCTTGTTTAAACCTTTTGTTCTAAGGATAGGAAGAGATACAATCAAAAGGGTGATGTGTGTATGAGTGCTGCTTAGGAAAATATTTTGTTACAACAAAGTGTAAATTCAAATAGTGCGAGAAGTTGTGTTGATAACAACAATGGAGGTGATAACAACAAAGTTAAAAAAAAAGGGAAAGGAGGTGTATTGATAACAACAATAGAGGTGGAAATTCTTTTTGTCCACAGAATGCCAGCAAAACACTTATTTCCTCACTAGCCTACCTTTGCCTTCATTACAACCTTAAAAGTCCTAGTTGATTCTAAGTCTAGTACAATCGGGATTAGTGGAGATGATAGTTTGAAAATCTATGGTTTTTAACTTGACACCACCAAAACAATTAATATTCCTTCCATAAAATCTTCAATAAAATTGTGCCGCTTTCTTGGATTATGAATTTTTAACTTCATTACTCATATTCATAATCCCTGAGAGTGATAACTAGTAAATTCTCAGTGACTTTGAGTGACCAACCATGAGAGGCCTAAGTTGAATCATATTTTCAATATAGTGCTCTTCATATGCCTACTTGTCAGGACTTTGTTTGGACTACACACACACCGAGTTCATTTGTATTATTTAGTGTATAGCTCAATAATATTCTCTATCGTGTATCCGTTGTGCTTATAGATATGTCTGCTTATATTGAGGGGGAGTGTGTCTGTTAGTCTTGTTTTTTTCGTTTCTTGTACTATGCGTTTGTCTTTGACTACTCAGTAATTTTGGATGTGTTTTTTCTTTTGTTTCATCCATTTAATCTTTTGCATCCATTACTTCCCTTGTTTCATCCATTTCCAAGCTGCAGTGTATTTTTTTGGAAAAAATTTTGTTTCGTTTGAATGACCTATCTAGTCGTTCAAACGAGTCTCGGGTTTAGTTGTTTTAAAAACAAATTTGGTTTAATTTTTTTTGTCTCTCTCTCTCTCTCTCTCTCAACTGCACTCCACCATTGTTGCTCTAAGCTTGTTGTTAGTTCTTAATTGGAAGGGAATTCATTGAAATTGGTATCTTCTCTACTCCTCCACCTTCAATTTATTAAGTGGATGTCAATTTGGTAAGTTTTACTCTCCGTGCTGTTTGTGCCCTAGTTTTTTCTCTATGATGATTCTTTGGATGAATTGGGTTAGAACTGTAAGAGGAATTCCCTTAGCTGATTATTGCATCTCTGTGATAGTTAGAATTGTGTACATTGTTGGATTTTGGAATTCTATTTTTACTGTTTGGTCAAGGTGATTTATTTTTGTGTGTTTGAAGAATTGTTTGATTGGTTGGGTGCATTATTGAACATAATTGTAATAGAATTGGGGGTTGGAGTTGGGCTTGATTACTACAGGTTTTGGGTTAAGATTGTGCGTGTTTGGGTTCCTCTGATTAACCGTGTTGGTTAAGTTTTGGGGAGGTGGGGGATTGTTTATTGCAGGTTTTGGGTTTGATTTTTGGCGTACTGTTGGTGGAAGTAGTTGATACTTGGGGCATTGGTTTCTTTGGTTTGATATTGTTGGTGTTGCAAACAAATTTCTTAGAGTATTTGCTATGGCTCCAAAGGTATGGGGCGGAACAAAGAGGCCACGCTCCGATGATACAAGAATTCTTGATGGTCAGAGGGTTGGTGATAACCCAGTATATTGGGCTACTGACAAAGGCTTTCGAGATCGGCCAATTGTGAAAGAAAAAATTGTTGACATTAAGAGTGCTTCTGAGGTTAATGCAGGATATGCATGGGTGTTTACAAAATTTAGAGGAAGAAATTGAACCAAGATTCTTACTCCTTTTGGTAAGGTCTACCCGAGGATTGTTCGATTGTTCTATGCTACTCTGCAACTTGAGCATGTCCGTACACTATATAGTCAAACTTTTACAGTCACTATTGATGATACCACATTCACAGTCACTAGGGACAGTATCTACGCTATTTTGGGTTTCTGCCCTTCTCAGTAGGTTGCGGTTCCGAGATGTATTTGGCCAGCATTGTATTATCCCTGGCCTGCCACTACTTCTGAGGGGGAGTTTGAGGAGGATGGGGTTCTTATTTTTCATGTGTTGCATAATATGGTCAATGACATCACGGCTCAGCATCGTCTATATACTAGATCAGGTATTGTTTCTCGAAAGATGTTAGATGATGAGTCTCGCCACGTACATAGCATAGCTATTATGAATATTATTCTGCGATCTCAAAAGAATGAACTCTCTGAGCGGATAAAGGTTTTTCAATATGCCTTCAAGAATGATATTGAGCTCGATCTACCTAATATCATCATTGAGGAGATGATTGATATTAGCACCAAAACGGCGACTTGAAGTTTATTACCGTTTGCTCAACTTGTTATGGCAATTCTTACTACTGCTGGTTACAAGGTGTTTCCAAATGAACTTGAGGATACCAAAACTAAAAAATTGAATGTGAGTAACTGTCACAATAGTACATCTCATCTTCCTCCTGTACTACCTTATGAGCCTGCTCCTCCAGGAGAGCACATAGGTTCTTCTATCTCAGCTGCACAACCTCAGGAGGTGTTTTCTCTTCAGAGTATTGGGAACATGCTTCAGACGGTGTTGACCAGGTTAGGTGTTATTGAGGGACGTCTGGGGACTATTAAGGGCCGACTGGAGACTATTAAGGCAGATGTTAGGGGTCTTCGTTCGGTCCAGGAGCTACAGGAGTTTGAGTATGATTCTGATGCTGGGGATGTCTGACTGCACAGGGTACCATCGCTAAACTTCTGTTCTCGCATCTGCTCTCCATTTTGGTTACTTTGTCTAGTTCTTTTTTTTTAGACTTTTTTGTGTTGAGAGCATGTGAGGCAGGAGTCTTTGTACTAACTTTATCAATTTATCTCGTACTATCCTTTGTTTATCTGTTTATCCGATGAATCTAATTTCTTTTCTTTTAGATAGTTTATTGCAGTTGTTTGATTGTTTCTTCCGTGATAAAAAGGGAAAGGAACAAGTTTACATGATGATTGGCTTACACATGCTTCTCTGGATTTATATGTTGCTGTTTTTTTGTTTGTGTGACTATATTCTAAGTTTTTTTTTCTTCCACATATATCATAAACAAGTTTGCTGAGTATGCAGATATTCAGTCGCACACTATCTGATAAGAACAGGGTTGTAAGAAGATATTATTCCCAAAAGAGGTCCAGAGATTAAACCTATTCAAGAAAGGGTAGTATCTTTCTAAGGTCAAGACTCACTCTATAGCTGGGAAGTACTGCAGAGTAGTGTGTTCATCTAAGTTTTTATTTATCACGAAATGAACCAAAGGAGGAGATTGAAAGGTTTTATTTATCTCAGTTCGTGTTTGTGGAGTCTCGTTGTTGTCTCAGCTGAAGACACTGACAAATGAAGATCACTGGACAGAAGGTAAGTAGAACTTACTGATAAAGGGAGGAGCTTTTACATAGATTTTTTGTTCGAACGAGTTTTCTTGTCGTTCGAACGAAGTATCATGTCCCCTGGAAATTTTGTCTTTAAACTCTTGCCGTTCGAACGACTATTCTTGTCATTCGAACGAGTTGAAAGTTCCCTGGAATTTTTTTCTTTAAACTTTTGTCGTTTGAATGACTATTCTTGTCGTTCGAACGAGTTAAAAGCTCCCTGAAATTTTTTTCTTTAAACTCTTGTCGTTCGAACGGGCCTTATTGTCGTTCGAACGAATTGACAACTTTCAAGGGTTTTGGACCAAATTAGTCGTAAGTCGTTCGAGCGACTCTCGAGAGAAATTTATTTACTATTTAAGCAAACCTTGTTTCCTTTTTTCTCCTAGTATTTTTGTTTTTAAAAAACCTTTATTTTTCGAAAAGCTCAAAACTCCTTTATTAGAGAGTGTGAATTCAAGATCAATCAAGCCTCTTCTAATCTTGAGATTGATGTTGAGTTAGATTTATAATACTTCCTACATATTGTTAAAGAAGATTCTTGGTGTGAGATCATGAAGGGTTGTTGCGAGAACAAAAGAAGATTCTTGGTGTGAGATCAAGAAGGGTTGTTGCGAGAACAAAAGAAGATTGGGTGTGAAGCTTTAGTCAGAAGAGAGATAATCTTGAGACTAGATTATCAAGTCTATAAGTGTAATTCAGATTAAACTATTTTTAATAAGTTGATTATTTGTTGTCGATTTCATCGACAGCGACCTGTGGTTTTTCTCCCGTATAAGGAGTTTCCACAAGGTAAACAATTGCATGTGTTTTTTAATTCATTGTCATTACTTTTGATTATTTCTGCTTAATCCTTGATCATTGATTGATAGGAATAGTTCTGACCTAATTTATTGAAATACATTAAATACGACCACATAGAATTTCAAGATGATCTCTGACCCCAATTCAAAAATGGAACTTTGGGAAATAGGCTGTGTTTTGTCTGTCGCAGAGTTTCCTTAAAAGGAGACTAATATCTTCTGTAGTTCCTTTAAACCTTATACCCAGTAGTAGTAAGCTTTAAATTTTAGTTTGGGAGCTTTTAAGTATAGGGAAAAAGATGGATAAACCATTAGGAGTTGTATTATCTTTGAAACCAAATCATGTACGGGCATAAATGGGAATCTTATTCAGGTCCTTAGTAGTTTATTCCCAACTTTGAATTTTTGATTATGAATACTTGATAGTGTGGACTAGTGATGGATTGATTTTAAGTATGGAAGACTTGTTCTGGAATAAATATATGTTGGTCTTATGGGGAGGCTGCATGATATGTTTCCTTCTTATTATTGAGATCAGATTTGAAATATTAGTGGTAACTTATCGTAGCTAAATAGTATGTCAATTGTTGGACATCTTAGTTAGTTTAGACTATTAAGTTTCATATTAGTTATTGACCTGATTGATGATGGATAGTCCCATTTGGTGGAGTTGATTACGGGTTATTTCATCTGGTTGGTTTAATGTTTGGATACTGTTAGTTTCCTTACTATTGTAAATGGTTATACAAGTTTGATCTAATAATCATTGCTAGACTTTATGTTAGTACAAGAATCAGCGAGTCTACATTGGACACTGTAGCGTAATGATGGCATCATTCTTCGTTAGATTAGTATTCTAACTTTGAGTTGTTTAAGAGATACCGTAGATCCTTTATAATATTATGGATGAGTCTTTTATTCTAGAATAGATTTAGATGATTCATTTTCTTATCTTTTGTGAAAGCTAATCCTACAGATGGATTTTCCATGATTCAGTAGTCGCAACTTTGATTCGCTTTCATGTTTAGGACTATCTTTCGCTATAGTCATATTTGTTAGACGACAGATAGATCATTGGATGTTGAAGCTTTACTTCATTTGATAGAGTCTCTACTTGTTATTAAAGTGAGGACAGATAGATCATCTGGTTGTAAGTGTGGTAGGTCTTGTGATATAGTCCCTGATGCTGATTAGGGAGAGGTAGGCAGATCATTTGATTCTTCTTAGATTCAAAACTCTTCATTTCTATTTTATTGAGCGACTTCAAATTGTTGTACACAGCAGGGCCATGCTGTTACGGTCTTTGGGTTTGATTCCCTAAAAAAAAGATTCGGTAACTGTTTATCAGTGTTCCAGGGTTACAAGCTTCGCAGGCATCCCGTGGGCTTAGAACCCTAAAAGTTGAAAATAAATCAGGCTTTAGACCTGTAGGTTGAAATTCCTTAAACACCCTGATCAGGTGCATTACCCGCTAATTCCTAGCTTGATAAAAAGGAATTCATCAATCCCTAGCTCGACAATAAGGGATATGTTTTTGTTAATTACAAAAAGGTACGAGAGTGTGGTCCCACTGAATTAAAAGTGACCAAGTGCACTTGACTTCCTAATTCTCTTTCCACATCTACCGTACTTCTTAGGTTGTAGTAGTTTGATCTAAGTTTAGGTTATCGTTGATATCTTGCTAAGATATTGGGATTTCTAGTTTTACTTAGACCGTCTTCCTTTGAACTCGTAGCTTGGTTGATCTTCTCATATAATTCTGTTGGATTCTTCATATCTCTTTTCTGTGATTATCTTGGTTTATCATGTATTATGACCTTAGATATTTGTACTTGCTAGGCGTTGCTTCCTGACGCCTTGCGCTTATACTTTTTTAGGTAAATCATTGCAGTAGCGATGGTAGTTAGTTTGAGAAAGCTGGACTTGCCAGTTTTGGAGTTTTAGTTACCTGTTGGTAATCATTTCTATCTCTTTTAGGTTTTCTTTCGCTGCGTTGTTTCATAGTATTGTAAATGTATTTACGATTTATTATAAATGTTAGTATGTCTTTAAGGGTTCATCTTCAGGATACCCGACGTTACACCTCGGAATTTACATTCTTAATAGGTTTAGTCCTGCAGTTTACTGCACATCTCATACAATTAGGATTTGGAGTTCATCTTGTACTAGTTTGATGTCTTTCCCTTCTTTGGTTTCTTAGAAGGTGTTGGTGGTAGGTGAATAACTTTGAGTTATGTTCATTAGTAGTCTCCTCAATTGTGCACGGTTTTGTCTTTTTATCGAATCTCCAGATATTAGCATTGATAGACTTGGTTAAGGTCTTAGTATCCTTATGGCGATTAGTTGTTTCGAGTAGATGTTATTTTTTGTTATCTAGGAATGGTTTTATTAGTTCTCTACCTTGTGATTAGAAGGGTTGTTTTACTTATGTTGGTTCATATGGAGTTTTGATTATAGTATTCATAGATAGATTTACTCGTTAGAACGAGTACAGGCTTGGAGTACTAGATTGTTGTTGACGATAGAGGTTGGTTGTTTCTCATTCTCGATTGATAATATTCTTTGAGGGGTTACATCCAAGTACGGATTTAGTGATCATTCCACACTTGTATGAGGCTATATGTTTTGAGGACTTATCATCATGGTGATTGAGGTACATCAAATTTTGAGGGACAAAATTTCTTTTAAGGTGGATAGAATGTAGCGCCCCACATTTTCTCCTGTTGGATACATCGTTATATGCTTGTAGTTATTGTCGTTGTAGTTATTATATTAGTCCCTATAGCATGGGATCCTAATCCCTTATTTTCAAATTAAAACAACACAAACTACCCATGACTCTATCCCCCCTTATTCTCCTCCCTTCCCCCATAATCACTCTTCCTGGATCAGTAACATACTCCATCTTTTTGCTCCCAAAACCAAGGCTCTACAAACCCTTGTAATTCCCCATGATTCTTAAGTTCATCTCATTTCTTTTCTTCAATTTTTTTGCCAAGATCAAACCCCTCTTCTTGCTCGCAAAATACAGCAACTAAAGCCCTCTTTTCCCAACAGATTTAGCTTTAGAAACAGCTCTTAAAATCAGTTAGTAGAGACCTCCTATTCACCTACATATTGAGTGCCACAAACCCTTGTATCACCCCCATGATTCATGGTAATAAACCCACTATAAGATCGGTAAAAGCTGTATCAAAAATTCAGAAGGAGATGATGGAGCATATGATTCTTATAGGTTAGAGCGTGACTGCATTGTTCTTCCTCTTTCTTCTCCTGAACCTAAATCAGGCAAGTACTCTTATCCATTCTCATATACCATGATTAGAGTATGAATTCACATCTGTTGAGATTATACTTTTGGTTTATTTTAACCATATTCATATATGCTATCTTATTCAAGTTACTAATGATTCTTATCCTTGGATTCCCAATCTGAATTTGTGACCTTACAGAGTCTAGGTTTACCTATTGTTTATTGGTGATAGGTTCTCGTAAATTAACTTTAAGAACAATTTCTTGAGGACTTTATCTTTTTTAGTCGAGTCTTCTGATAGGTATATGATTTCTTAGCCACAAATTTTAGCTAACAGCACTTCAGCATAGGCATAATCAGTTCCTATTAAGTCATGGTATTCATCTCTATTATCAAGATTCATTCAATTTAGGATAACTTAACATGGATTAATTAATTAGTCTTTTATGGGGGCTGTTGATAGATGATCTCTGACCCTGATTCAATGGTGGTACTTTGGGAAATAGGCTGTACTTTGGGTGTCGCAGAGTTTCCTTAAAGGGAGGCTAATATCTTTTGTAGTTCCTTTAAACCTTATACCCAATAGTAGTAAGCTTTAACTTTTAGTTTGGGAGTTTTTAAGTATAGGGAACAAGAAGGATAAACCATTAGGAGTTGCATTATCTTTGAAACCAAATCATGTACGGGCATAATTGGGAATCTTATTCAGGACCTTAGTAGTTTATTTCCAACTTTGGATTTTTGATTATGAATACTTGATAGTGTGGACTAGTGATGAATAGATTTAAGTACGGAAGACTTGTTCTGGATTAAATATATGTTGGTCTTATGGGGAGGCTGCATGATATGTTTCCTTCTTATTATTGAGATCAGATTTGAAATAGTAGTGGCAACTTATCATAGTTAAATAGTATGTCAATTGCTGGACATCTTAGTAAATTTGGACTATTAAGTTTCATATTAGTTCTTGACGAGATTGATGGTGTATAGTCTCATTTGGTGGAGTTGATTGCGGGTTATTTCATCTGGTTGGTTTGATCTAATAATCATTGCTAGACTTTATGTTAGTACAAGAATCAACGAGTATATGTTGGACACTGTAGCGTAGTGATGGCATCATTATTCGTTAGATTAAAATTCAAACTTTGAGTTGTTTAAGAGATACCGTTGATCCTTTCTAATATTGTGGGCGAGTCTATTATTCTAGAACAGATTTAGATGATTCATTTGCTTGTCTTTTGTGAAAGCTAATCTTGCAGATGGATTTTCCATGATTCAATAGTCGCAACTTTGATTCGCTTTCATGTTTAGGACTATCTTTCGCTATAGTCATATTTGTTAGGCGACAGATAGATTATTGGATGTTTGAGCTTTACTTCGTTTGATAGAGTCCCCACTTGTTATGAAAGTGAGGCTTGATAGATCATCTGGTTGTAAGAGTGGTAGGTCTTGTGATATAGTCCCAGATGCTGATTAGGGAGGGGCAGACAGATCATTTGATTCTTCTTAGATTCAAACCTCTTCATTTCTACTTTTTTGGGCGACTTCGAGTTGTTGTAGACAGTAGGGCTATGTTGTTACAGTCATTAGGTTTGATTCCCTAAACAAAAGATTTGGTAACTATTTATCAGTATTTCAGGGTTGCAAGCCCCTAAAATTCTTCCTCAGTTACATATCGGTTGCATGCTTCGCTAACATCACGTGGGCTTAGATCCCTAAAAGTTAAAAAATAAATTAGGCTTTAGACCTGTAGGTTAAAACTCCTTTAACACCTTGATCAGCTGCATTACCCGCTAATTCTTAGCTCAATAAAAAGGAATCCACTAGTCCCTGGCTCGAAAATAAGGGATACATTTCTGTTAATTACTTAAAGGTGGGAGAGTGTGGTCCCACTGAATTAAAAGTGACCAAGTGCACTTGACTTCCTAATTCTCTTTCCATATCTACCGTACTTCTTAGGTTGTAATAGTTAGATCTAAGTTTAGGCTATCATTGATATCTTGCTAGGATATTGGGATTTTTAGTTTTACTTAGACCGTCTTCCTTAGAACCCGTAGCTTGGTTGATCTTCTCATATAATTCCGTCAGATTCTTCATGTCACTTTTTAGTGATTATCTTAGTCTATCATGTATTATGACTTTGGATATTTGTACTTGTTGGACGTTGCTTGCTAACGCCTTGCGCAAATACTTTTTCAGGTGAATCATTACAGTTTGGTAATCATTTCGATCTCTTTTAAATTTTCTTCCGCTGCGTTGTTTCATAGTATTGTAGATGTATTTACGCTTTGTTGCAAATTGTAGTATGTCTTTTGGGGTTCATCTTTCAGATGCCCGACGTTACATCTCAGAATTTGCATTCTTAATAGTTTATCAAGAAGCCAATTTTGGGGGCGTGACAAATGGCATCTTATAATCATTCAGATATCCAATTTACCTTTTTTTTTTGGGCAAAATTGTAATATCGTTCAGCAGTTTGTGTGCTTGCCTGAAACAAAGATTCAATGATAATATAGAGATTAAGATGAGCCGAAGATAAAAATGAACAACTAAGAGAGATTGAGTTGCTTACTTGCATTAGCTTCTATGAATTCAAAGAAAACCACAAAGTTCAAATACGTAAAAAACCTAATCAGAACCTAATTGTCTAAGAGAAGAGGGTAGTGATCTTATCCATGATTTATTTTGAGAATTGGGAGAGGTGCATTGTAGATAGGAAATGTATCAAATGGGGTCATTTGATAAAAACAATAATTACTAAGTCATGAGCGGAGCATCATCAGGCTCATGAGAGACTTAAAAGATCATGGTAGGAAACTTTAATGGGGAAAGGAGGCCACTGAATTTAGAAAGAGTATAACTGTATTTCTAAAAATCTAAGCCAAAGCATATCATATGTTGTAACTCAAAATCTTATACTAACTATAGAACTATTGGTGTAGTTAATAATTGACATCTATAAGATTATGGTTTCTTATACCTGATAGCTTCTTTACTTTCTTTCGGCCAAAACTGCTTCATGGAAATTTATCTCCGACAGAATTAACTCTATCCATTTGAATTTGTTTGCGAATCTTCTTAATAGCTTATTTAAATCAGATTTTCTGACAAATCTGTCAATACTTTTGCCTTTGGAACACTTATCAGTCGGTTTAAGAGCCATCAATCTTTAGGATTACTGTCCTATTTCTGTTCGAGTTACTACATAACATCAGTAAATTGTTCAAAATAACTGTTCTTATGAAAACAATTTTTTTTAATCTAAGACTCATAATCACAATTATAAACATAACCAAATTACCCAGTCAACTACTAATCTATTACTCAAACTATCAAATTCTAAAAATAGTTTTACTCTTGTGCATTGTATTGTATGATAACAAATAATTTATTAATCTATAATCCTCCAAGAAATCCTGTAAATCAACCCTTGAAAAACCCCTATAAAGCGAATATTATGATTTTAGCAAAGAAATAACAACCAATTCTTACAGGTATGACGATCTCTGTAAATTGATAGAAGTATTACTTACTTACAGATTTGATGATTGATTTTTACCTAAGAGAGCAACCACGAAAATGAATGTGAATATTAGAGATAACTTTTTATTTTATAGACATCCTCGTTAAATCACAGTGAGGGTTTGGGATGAAATTCATAGATTGAAGAAGAACCCCAGCTTAATTGAAATTTTCGATCATACTCTTCCCCCAAATCAAACCCTCGATTGAAATTGCCGATCATGAACTTGAGATCAAAACCATAAAATTGTAGGAGATCGCAGGAAATCACAGAGATATAGATGGTTAAGGTTCTTGTACTTAAAGAGAGAGAGAGAGTTGGTTTTGCTTCGAAGAGGTTTTTGTTTGTTTGTTTTGGAGAATAAAGTGTCCGAGGGATGGAAAAGGAAAAGATGCCAACGGAGAGTTTTTTCCATTGGGGCTTCGAAGAGTTATTCAATTACTTAGTTTTTGCTTGACTAAATTACCCTTTACATTATCATTTTGGCACCCCCACATAGGACAAACGATGCCACGCGGGGAAATCGTTATCGCCAAGCGGGACAATCGATATCACGTAGGACAAAACAGAGATTTATAATATAGAAAAACCAAGACCACATAAAACCAGACCATAGGACTAATCTTTTACCATGTATGATGCATTTTAAAAGTAGAGTACTAATATAACTCAATAAGTATAACTGGTTTACAAAATGGGAAAGGATTTAGAGACCCTCACAAACAAAATACTAAAGTCTTACTCAATATGAACCACTGATCTCTATTAGATGAGTGGCTCTTAAAATAGGTGATTTCTATATAAGAAATGAGGTGAAAAAACTTATTTTTGCTGGCACTCTTCCTCTCTCTTCGCCTCTAGGTGGAAGCCACGTCGTATTTCCCTATCTCTTAGCAATCACAAAATTAAAATTTTATTGCATCAATTGTCTTCTTTTTTTCTCTCTCTTTCTCTCTCTCTCTCTCTCTCTCTCTCTCTTGCGGAATTGGGGTTTTTGAATTAAATTCTTTTAAATCACTCCTCTTTTTCCCTATATATCTCTCGAATAGTTTTTCTTTATATTTTGTACCTTATCAGTTACACTGTGATTAGAATTAAAATTGGTGTTTGAGCACTCTCTAATTGGTTATTGGTTAATTGGAGAACTAAACTGGAGATTAGATGGTTGGGATTTGTATTTGGAGCTTACTTTAATTTAGGGGTGTCAGAGAAGTATCTAGGGCTTGTTGTTGGATATTGGTGAACAGTTTGTTGGAGTGTTAGAGATTGCATTTTCTATTTGAAGGTATGTTTATGCTGGTCAATCCCTACCCCTTTATATTCAGTTAGGCTTTGTTTGATGAAACAATTATAATTTGGAAAAAAAATTATTGGTTCTTTTCCCATGTAAATGGTTGCATTTTTTTCCTTTTGTATGCTACCACCACCAAATAATCGAAATGGTTGTCACCCCTTTGTGTAATGCATGTTTACATTAATCTAAATATTAGTTTATCTCCACTAGTTCATGTCCCCTTGTATAATGCATGGTTACAAGTCAGAATTGTTGAAGTCGACAATTATATTTATTTATGTGAAGACTTACATAGATAATATTATCGAGATCGATAATTATGATAATGTATATAAAGACTTGTATATATATAATAAAGTTGAGATCGACAATTATGGATCATGTATATGGTTGAATTGTTGCATATATGATATTGTTGAGTTTGACAATCATGTAAGTGTATATGAAGACTTGCATATATAATATTGTCGAGATCAACAATTATGGACTATGTATATGAAAACTTGCATATATAATATTGTCAATTTTGACAATTATGTCAGTGTATGTAGAGTTATACACATATAATATTTTCGAGATCGACAATTATATTAGTGTATGCTGAGACTTAAAGTAATATAAATTATCGAATAATGTATTACCCGACAATGATTATACAAACAATTCTACTTACTTATATTTCCCTACTTGAATTTGGTGTGCTTCCATCTACAAGTAACACAATCAAAGAGAAACTACTTCCTACAACTTGCAATAGAAGAAAAAGAGACTTAGACAGAGTAGACCTAAAACACTCAGACTTTGAAAATCCAAAAAGAAGGCTGAGAAAGATAAAGACTCTTAAGAAGAGAACAGTGTTCTCTCCAAATACTGTAGAGCAATTACCAGACTTTAAAACTATGAGTGAGGGTGTTTATCAACACAGTAGAACTGATACAATGGATGATATTAAAGATGGTGACGAGCCTCAAGTAAGTGTGGGTTATGAAATCCAGAGTGAGTCTACCCAAGTTGTTTTTGGGAGTTTAACCAATACTCGGTGAATGTCGCGGCGGAACTGATTTTGTGGTTAATATTCCAAATAATGACGTTGATGAGGGTAATTATGAATATACTGATAGGGGTAATTGTGAAGAGGAGGGGGGTGGGGACTACAAACAACGAAGATGTAAGACCTATTGATAATAGTTTGCTCAAGAGCTTCAAGTTTCATAGAGCGGGGTCGATCGCGCTAGGGAAACTATACTATTTATTTATTATTGGTTATTCCCATTATTGTTTGTTACAATTTAGAAATTTAAATAGTTGCATTTTCGTTGTTAATATCATTTTTGTGACATAATCGATGTTATTGTTCAGGAAAAGTTGTACCTTCGTGTCATCACCCGTCAGTGTGGGATCTTACAAGGGAACCACAAATGGTATAAGAATTGGTTAAGTTAAAGGGTTCATATAGAATTAGGGCTATATCGTATGACTATTATAACTCTGGGTTTATTTATGCTTTTGCTGAACGTTTTGGCAGTCAAAAACTAATAGTTTCCATTTCAAATGGGGAGAAATGACTCCAACTTTGGATGATGTAGAGCAATTGATTGGGTTAGGTACATATGGGAATGCCATGGTAATTGGTGGTACCTAGGGATTCCCCGCCCTTTTTGATATTTTTCAGAAGAATATTTTGTTAGATGTTGTTGGATTCAAAACTATGAAAGCTGGTGGGGCAGGGAATTCTTTATCACTGTCTAAACTAAGATAACATTTTCCATACAAATTGGAGAAGGCTGTCAGTGATGGTACTACTACAGCAACCAAGAAGAAGGGGTTTACAGCCATTTATGTTGCTCGTGCGTACATGTTATATGTGTTCGGTTCATTTTTATTTCCTACAAAAAAAAGGCACTGATGTCAGCACGCTGTATCTTGACTTGTTTGCCAAGGACAAAGCAGCAAAGAAGTGGTCATGGGGAATAGCAGTTCTTGTGGACATGTATTACAATCTCGGTGCAGCATCTTGAGATTATGGGAGGCAATTTGCATGCTATACGACGTTACTCGAGGTGATTAACGTACTCATTTACTACTGTTGTATATATGTAGTAGTTATTCCTATAGTTTCCAGACATCAACTGCCACAATGATGACTTATTTTCAGATATGAACTAGCTCTTTGATAAGCAGTTTGTGATTGAATGTATGAGATTGTACTATCCATGGGATCTTAGTCTACGTTGTTGTTAACATATGCATAAACTTGTTTACTAATTTGATTTTGTTTATTTATATACATGTAGTCGTGGATCTTTGCACATTTCCAAAAGCTTTCGGGGACCCTAAAGGAGTTGGATTCAGATAACTATGAGCACTATACTTGTTGGAAATGGTACTGTTACGGATATAAATGGTAGTCTGGATTTACTAAAGTTAAGGGAAGCATTGGAAAATTACAAAGTAGAGGATGCAAGTTCATTAAATGTCTTCTCAGTCTTTATTTAGTGTTTACACAGTTCTTTTTCCCGTCTCTTTTGTTGTTCTTAACATAAAATAGTCTTCTCATTTTTTTTATGTAGCTTATATGGGACCCATATAAAGATAAAAGAGATATTGCACATGTATTCAAAGAGATCGCCTATTTCTATGGGGCATTATCAAGTCCAGATCATGTTCAGTCCTACTACCAAATAGGGTTGTGTGGCAGTTTTCTCTGATTTAAGGCATCCCAACAAAGCCAAGATGTCCATAGGTATCCTTCCTATGGATCTCAGAAGAGCCGAGAAAAAATAACCCTAAGTATGAGTGGGTTGATTGCTTCTCTTGGAAGAACTGGAAGGAATGGGTATTGAAGAAGGATAAAAAGGGGTAGAGGGTACGAGAGAGGCCTGCAGTATGTACGGAGGGATACTTGGAGTGGTTTGGCACTATCTCATGGATGAGGATATGTCCTATTACTGTTGACTTGACTAAAGATGATGATGTTGGGTTATTTAAAATTCATCGACGGAAGGATGCATGTGTCAATGAGGAGGGTGACGTACCCGTGGACCAATGTGAACATGTTAGTGAACAATATTATGCATCAATTAGTACATCTTATGACAATTTGATTAACTTGCCTTATAGGAGCCAACAAATTTTATTTTATAGTATTTTGTTCACTTCTATGCCCCGCTTTTGTAGTTTAATGACCATGCCACTCTATCTCAAAATGCATGATACCATACAAGCACAGGGCGAATCTGACGGGTTGGATCAGCAAATCACCTTCTAAAATGCCGAACTTCAGAAACATAAGAAAGATAAAGATAAAGAATCTGAAGCCAGCATAAAGCTAGCAGAGGCCCTCAAAGAGAAGGTCAGTTATTCTAATAGAGATGTGCATTATTCACTATCTACATACAACTTAATGTTAGTATTTATGTGAAGACTTCATATATAATATTGTCGAGTTCGATAATTATGGCAGTGTATGTAAAGTTATGCATATATAATATTGTTGAGTTTGACAATTATGGCAGTGTATGTGAAGTTAAGCATATGTAATATTGTCGAGATCAATAATAACATAGCAAGACATGATAGAAAATTGTTGAATTACCAGTGGGTCAACAATTTAGTGCTTATTTTAGCTTGAAGTTCACATGTGCAGTTATAATTAGGTTATAGAATAATTGTTTCATCTAATCTTAACCTCAGACAAGTGAATATAATTTTTTGAGTGAAAGTATTGAACAAATGAAGGAGGACATGTAACTGAAGCGTGTACTTGACGAGCAATGTACACTAGCTTACGTAGATCTACCCGGGAAGTTAGATGCGAAGGTAAGGTCTTAGGCAGATATCATTATCCCCTCCATTGTTTGTTCTATTCTAAACCTTGATATTCATAATAATAATTTTGATTGTTGATATTGAAGTGCAAGAATTTACAAGAAAAAAAAATACAATTTTGGAGGTAGAGCTAAGGTAAAAATCTTCCCTTGAAGACTGCAATAAGAGTTTATCCATTGAGTTGAATAAGAAGGTAATATGGTGTGTAGATGTTAATAACCCCTCTTATTACTTATTGGGTTAAATTAATCATTCATGCATGTGGAGATTTTATTTTGCAAATATGTACAGTCTAAAGAGAACGAGTCACTATAAGCGGTCAATGTACTTTTGATGGAGCAGTTATATTTGCAACTTCCACCAGCTACACCTGTGAGTTTACCAAAACTTCTATTAGATTGTGGCTCCATTATTTCCCTTATTTTTAACTCAGGTAACATTGTTCTTGTGCTATATGTTTTGAACAGCTTGCTATCGTCCCATCACATGACCCTATGACACACCTAAGCCTCAAATCGAAGTATGATAACTTATTATCTGCGTATGAGGAAGTTCTGAGGAGTTGACTGCGAAAGAAGATTTTGTAAGTCATTCAAAAGAAATAAAATTAGTTGTAGAGACTTTAGTGTTTGGTTTGTGATTATCCTAATACCTCATCTCTCTTGGCTGAATTTGGTTGTAGTGACTTTATTTAAGTTTAATAATATGTAAGATTTTATTTTGTCTGTAAATTAGATATTATACTTAATTTGGATTCACTGTTAAATATGGGAATGGTTATGGTACAAATTGTCTATTTGGTATTGTCTGTTAATTTCATGCACTGACAGTTATAACTAAAGTAAATGTTGATTTATTGTTTCCCGACAATTAGTTTTACATACATAGCACAATATTGTCGGTGCATGCATGAATCGACAATAAATACCAGTTATATATCACCATCAACTGAACTAGATATATATAACTCATCTATTGGCTGAATTTAATAGTAGTGACTTTATTTAAGTTCAATAATGAATATGACTTTATTTTGTCTATAAATTAAATGTTTTATTCAATTTGGATTTTCAGCTGAATATGGGAATGGTTATGGTACATATTGTGTACTTGGTATTGTCGATTAATTCCTTGAATTGACAAGTACTACTGAAGTAATTATCGATTTAGTGCCCTACCGACAATTAGTTTTGCATACCGATGGGTTATTGTCGGTGTATGCATGAATCGATAATAAATAACAATCATATCACCATTAGCAGAACTGGATATATATAGCCCATCTCCTTCATGTCTTTAAAACAGATACTGAACTGGACATCCAAGTATAAGAAAGAGGCCGCGAGATTTACGGAGGAAACTAACGATCTCGTAAGCCCACCCCCCCCCCCCCCCCCCCCCTGCGGTCCATATTTCATGGAATACTTATTTCACTATTTATACTAGTGTTGGAGTTTTTTTTTCTCCAGTATAACTTAATGCTAAAGAGATGAAGATGACTTTGGAAGTAGACAACAATGAATGGGGATGACCTATTCCTAACTTTTGTAACTATATGTCACCCCATGTCATTATTGTTAAACTTTTTTATGCGCTTATTAGTGTCTGCTCTAATATCTAGTTGATTTTGTAGGAGGTTTGGGGTCAATCATCGAAGAAGGCACTCGCGAGTGAAGGGATGAGGTACATGGGGGACCCAACATTTAAAAAGCTTTTTGACCAGAATAAAATATTCTTCACAATAACACAGCAGAGACCCAATGGAGATTATCAAGAATACTTGGTCTCCACAGGGATAACTCTTGAAAATTTCATCACGGCTAGGAGGGAGAATATGTCTAAGAAGAAGTTAAAAGAAGTTTTATTCCAACCGTGGTTGAAGTATCTTCTAGATGTTCGCGGCATCGATGTGGATGATAATAATTTTTGTTTTAGGGTTTCGGTCACGATTTAGCATCAGAGTCAACATAGATTCTAGGATATAATAAAAATGCTGAAATATTTGCCACAAAAGACCCTATATTTTGGAAGAGTATTTTCAGTCAAACATTGGGTGTACGATTTAGTCCAGCCGGTGAGAAGGTGTATGAATACTTGTTGCAAGCATTTTTGTTTGGTCATCAACATGTGGAGTATAGGCTTATGGGGAATTTACTACCTACTTGATATGAGAAGATTATGGTGTTCATTAACCACACTGAAGCATATACATTCTTACCCCTTTTTTGGGCACGGAAGAAAAACACATTGTCGAATGAGGAGAAGTTCCAAAACCTTCTTATGGATACTAGTAAGTACTGGTGGTTTGGTTTCACGGTGGACAAACACTACGTTCGTTTGTTTCCAATGTTTGATGCACCAATTCCTCTAGTTTCTACTATTTTCTTCGGTCATGCAAAATTAGATATTTCACCGGGGTTTCAAAAAGAACATATAATGAGGTATTTTCATGTGAGGACCAGGAGCTTTGAGGCATTACTGAGATAACAAAAAGTGAAGGGTTATCAATTGAATTACTTGATCAATGTTGGTTTGTGACAATACTCTTATCCTTTCATTTTTGGATAATCAATGTATGCCTCTGTATGTATAGGGTTACAACTTCTTATGATATATCTTTCTCAGGTGGCCCTTGTTGATTTATTTTTTGTCGACAAGTATTTGTATATCCAATTTTTTTGTATTATACATAGCTGTATTGGCTCATTGTTGTATATGAATCTTACTTTTGACTGTTAAATTGTAGTAATACTGCCTCTGTATAATATTTTAGCAGTGTTTCAATGATTCTTTGCATGCTATTATCTTCATCTAAGAGTTTTATTGTCGACATCGACAATATAGTTAAATTATTATCGACCAAATGGATAACCCGACAATTTACAATTACTGAGAAATTTTACTCGTGATGGAATGATTACTTCCTACTAAGAAATTGTCGATCATAGACAATGTACTGTATTTTTTTCGAATAATAGACCAATTTGGAGACAGATATTATCGACGATCGCCAAAATAGACGTAATGGATTGATTGACAATTTACTATTATATGTCCATCGACAATTTATCCTGCATATTCAAATAATGCATGTTTTAAATTATCAGTAACATTGAGGAATTTACAAAATTTGAAAGGGAACATAAAGTACAATGCATTGCTATGATCCTATTTTCAAATTCATCGACAATAGTAATGAAATACAGATTTAATCATTAAAGAAAGAAATTCACAATGAAAGTCAACTCCTTTTATTTTCCTAGATGTTGTGGTTGTCGTGATTCTCTTGTAACGACTGAACATAATCCCCATTATTGTCTCCTACATGAAATTCATTATGATTATAAATAGAGGATAAATACATAGGAAACACATTATAGAGTAATCAAGGAGAATATGGCGTTTATGCATAGTGTCGAATATGTACTTACTTTATTCCACTATCTTTGTTTTGAGAAGTGGGCATGTCCATTTGTTATGATTTCCAAGTACTCTATAACTTTTGCATGTTCTCTTCTTCTTCAAAATAGCCTCTTCCATCCCCCCATCCATCTTGCCCCTTTCTTGTGATCTGCCTTTGCTCGTCCTTAGGTTTGAATAATAAGAGGGTTTAAAATAATAGTTCCAGACATCATAGAATCTGCTAAAGAAGTTGAGATGTTTGGTTGCAATGCATCTGTCTGTGTTAAAGACTCATCGTAGTGGTCAAGATAAGACTCTATCTCGAATATCTTTAAAACTGTGAATTCAAAACTTTCATTAATCTTCGAGGCCCTTTCGATTAACTTTAATACACAAAGGGATAGGTGGCTATGGCATAAGGGATGTCGTAAGTTCTCTCCTACCAAGTGACTTTTATCATATAACCTTAAGAACTTGTTTACACCAATCTTCCACCTTATCATAATGAAAGCATAAGGAATTTTCAGAATGTCGTATTTCGAGAAAACCTTCAGGAGGTGACAACATGGGAGTCTAACATACTCAAACAGCTTGTACCTATAGTTACCAGCTAGCTTCTCTAAGTCTATATTTAGCTCAAATAACTCGTTATGACCACTATGGGACTTCACCGTAAGTTTTTCAAGGTTGCCTTCTACGTTTCTTTTTATTGCAACGAAGCGGACTACCTGGTCAAACTGATCCTGAAGTTTGTGGAACATTGTTCTTGTGTAAATCTTTGCAACATCTTTTGAGTAGTACTTGATGAGGACCAACTTGATGATATATGTATTTTGACACAAAGTCTTCTCCAATTTCTCGATCATATACATCTAAAAGGGCAGCCTCGTACTTGGTCACAAAACATTACAATCCTGCTGTTATTGGTAACCAACCATTAAAGAAGTTATTTGCGGACTCACTCCGTCCTGTAGTGTTCATACCTGCAAAGAAGGTTGGTCTATACCATAATGGTATCCATTTCTATCTAATATTAAAGATGCCTTGTATTCAAAGGTTATCATCCAATTTATGTTACTTCATTAATTCTAATATCCACCTGGTTTCAAAATCTATAGCCACATATGTGTTATGTATTATCGAATCAATATCTTGTTTGAATGTAAATGGGTCCCGATAAAAATGCCTAATTTTCTCAGGGATTTTTTTTGTGATATTCCATAGACATAATTGATGTTTGGTGTTGGGGAAAACCTAAAAATTAACCACAACTTGGAATGAATGGCAAAAGTGAGTAATATATGATATTGTCGATCACAAGTTAAGGTCGACAATAAAATGTCGATACCTACTCCTACTCAACCATATATTGTCGACCTAAATGTTAAATCGACAATATCATAGCGTGTCAAATTCGAACTACTTTTTTACCTTGGGAACAACGGCGACCATAGCTGCATCTTGACCAGTGATAATTGAAATAGGGTGTTTGTAGTTCATTACCTTGACCCAAGTATGGAACAAGCATACAAATGTATTTCCTTACTCATTTCTTAGTAGAGCACATCTGTATTGAATTATTTGGTAGTGGTCGTTGATCTCTGCAAACGGAACAAAGGGCATCTTGTAGGCATTGGTTCGGTACGTAGTATCGAAGGTGACAACATCTCCAAATGCCTCGTATGCGTGCCTTGAACGTCCATCGATACAAAAAAAAAATTAAGTGCTCGGTCCTAATCCTCATCTAATTCTATATCGAAATAAAATATTGGATCTTCATTTTGTTTCTTCCTAAACAACTCCAACGTGGCTTGTGCATCTCATCTGCCTAGTTGTTTCTTATTTACTTTGGCATTGTGGTTGTAATAATCTCATTTGTTGAATGTTTTATTTGGGAATAATATTGGTACCTTGCTTACCGGAATATTGTGGAGCTCAAATGTCACTGTAAGGTTTTTTGTTGTTTCCGGAAAAAATCTGTTAACCTTCATACGATGATGATTCCGCGGAGATACAAGTTAATGGTTATGGATATCCATAAAATTTGTGACAAGATATTTGCCTATTTTGGTATTCCAATAAATATTCATAGTTGCTTTACACCCACACTTATCAGATGATCTTCTGTTCCTATCTCTGTCGCTAGTTTTTGTATTAATCCTAAGGTTTTTCTTTGAAAAGCCATTACTCATACAACAAAAGTAGGCTCTACCTATATCCTTGGATCTCGAACGCTTAGTAGAATTGCGTATCTTGGTGGAGAAACCCTCCTCTTCCATATCATTCGCACCACAAAGGTGCATCCTCAACAGTATCAAAATGTTAACCCTCATATGGATCTTCCAACAACAACGGGTCTGCAATATGTTCATTTTTTAGACCTTTCTGGGGACTCGTCCCAAATAACTTTAATCTAATTCTTATCTACGAAGTCTTCCATTGTAGATGTTGATCTCATTGACAATTTGAGAGAAAAGAAGAGATTGTGAGTTACAAGCAATTCAACCAAATATCACAAATTTGAACGACTCAAAGCCAACGCCTGTTTATTTCATTTCAAAAACCTTTATTACATCACATGCTACAAAAGAGGAAATACAAAATATAAACAATCACCCCACAAAAACTCATTGCTTTAGTAAAGAGCAAACATTAACACTCCTTGCACAATAAAAACTTGTAACACCTTAACTGTCCTAACCAAAAATTTAGTTACATTTACATTCTTCCCAACTATAATGACCCCTTTGCCACCCATCAGAAGAATCCTCAGAAGAATCATAACTAGGCCTGTTATGCAGTGAATTAAAATATACCAAATCTTGCTCTGCCTAGAACTCATTTCATCGATGATATCTTCGCTGATTTGCAATTGCCCGATATCTCGTTTCATTGATCCAATTCATATTGCACGCTAAATAGAACTCATTTTCCTCGTCTGTCATTTCGTGATCTCATACCGGGTGATAATATTAATTAGGGATGACATCTTCAGTTCCATTAGCTAACAAAAATAATGTACACCCTGTAGACACTCGTGGTGTTGTTCGATATGCCCAAAGTACATATGACAATTCTTAAATCTAGTTGCCCTTTTTTTCTTTCAAGCACTTTTTGATCCTATCAATTATCGCTTTGCTGGTGATTTCTACTTGACCATTGCCTTTTGGGTAGTACGGGTTTGAAGGAGAATAGGTAATGTTATGTCTATTAAAGAATTTGACTACTTTTTTTCTAACAAACTGTGGTCCATTATCGATCCTGATGAGGTACG
This sequence comes from Kingdonia uniflora, assembly GCA_014058105.1. Lineage (NCBI taxonomy): Eukaryota > Viridiplantae > Streptophyta > Magnoliopsida > Ranunculales > Circaeasteraceae > Kingdonia > Kingdonia uniflora. The sequence goes on from JACGCM010001026.1 coordinate 123,644, forward strand.
GTCAGCCGAACAGAGTAATAATATTTTCCCATATAAACTTGAGTACTTCCTCTTCCAGAGGTTGACATAACGGAACTGCCACCACCTACTTTGTAAAATAATTAATTGCTACCAAAAGATGCGTTCTTTTCCCTAGAGTATTTGGTAATTCGCCTACCAGACCGAGTGGTCATCTTTTAAAGGGCAAATAAACTCTGTTCCCATGAAGATTCAAAGATGGAGCTCAAATCTAATGTTTGTGCCATTGGCATGCATTACATTTTTTTGCATATTCTACAGTTTATGCTCTCATTTTAGGCCAGAAAATGCCTTGAGTAATTACCCTATTTGCGAGTGATTGTCCTACAGCGTGCGATCCGCATGTTTCCTCATGTAATTCTCTTACCATGTCATTGGCTTCATTTTCAGAGAGGCACTTTAAATAAGGACCTGTGACTGATCTTTTATATAGCTAATTTTGTATCATGATGTAGCGTATTGCGTTGTCTATCAGTCTTTGCTTCTCATTGACATCTTCCACCAACTCTCCTTTATCATCGCTCTTTGGACCAATGTATTTGAGGAAAGGCAATCTCCAATCATTTTCCTCGGGTTCATCGCCCCCAAAGTTGATCGCATTTGAGCTGACAGGATTAATATTGGATGTAGATATAACCTCAATCTTCAGGTACCACGTTTTTTTTCTAAGGATCCCTGTTGGATAAGCATGAGAGTCAACATGTATATTTTCTCTTCAAGACAAGTATTCTAATGTGGCCTTTTGAAATTTATCTATTTTTTTCGACTACTAAAGCAGCGTAATCGACCACTTTTCCATTTTTCTGATATCGATCTATGTAATGTCTTACTATCAATATAGAATCAGTGTATACTGAAAGTTCTGGCACTCCAATTTCTAATGCCATATCCAAACCGTGGATTAACGCTTTGTATTTTGTCTCATTGTCCATGGCATCGAAATCCAATAGGATGGATTTCTCGATCCTATCATTTAAAGGTGTGATGAGAACGATCCCGAATCATGATCTTATTGGTCCGGTATATACATCAGTCAAAATGCACTAACCTTTCTTCGATTTATAATTTATTTTTTCTTTGAACTGCCCTTCAACTAGGTCAAGATCGTGTTCTTCCCAGTCCTGGTCTTTTACTGGGAAATCTGCCAAAAAATTGGCTACTGCCTACTCTTTTTCAAAAATCATTTGTTTAAAATGTATATCATGCTCGCCCAAACTAACTGACCATGTTGCACTCGTCGATATTTTTCTTTCTTTGACAAGACCTCCCGAAGTGAGTAGTTTGTCATTACTCAAATTAAGTGTGCTTGAAAATATTGTTTAAGCTTTTGTGAGGTGTAAACAAGGGTAAGGAAAAGTTTTTTAATTTTCGTATATCTGGTTTCTACTAGGGTAAGAATTTTGTTGATAAAATACATGAGTTTCTCCGTTTTTCCTTCAATTCGATTAAGTACTGAACTGAGAAAGTTATTTATAACTATAAGGTATATTGTAAGCTCTTTTCCCTCTGTAGGGGTACTCATGATGGGAGGCTTTCCCAAATACTTCTTGAGGTCTTGGAATGTTTCTATACAATCTTCACTCCATTCGATCTCAGGATCCTTCTTATTCTTTTTCCTTCATATTCCTTTGTGTAGGAGGTTAAATAACCATCTACACCGATCTGATGATTTTGAGATAAATTTGTTGAACGTCACAATTTTATCAACCAACTTTTGTATGTCTTTCTTGGTTTTTGGGGAAGGCATTGATAAAAGAGCTTAAATCTAATCACGATCAGCTTTTATATCTTTTTCACTGATTAAGTATCCCAATAATTTTTCTGATTGAACTCTAAACTTGCATTACTCAAGGTTAAGTTTCATTCGGTAAGATCAAATGATTTTGAAAACTGTATGGAATCCTTCTTCTTGAGGTTCTTACAAAGCATGTCGTCAATGTAAATTTCTACCATTTTCCCGAGATGATCTTTAAACATTTGTGTTACCAACCTCTGATAGGTAGCCCCCGTATTCTTTAGTCTGAAAGGCATGATTTTGTAGCAGTACAAACCTCATTCTATGATGAATATCATTTTCTTTTAATCTTCAGGTAGGAGGGGTATTTGGTTGTATCTTGATATTACATCCATCATCGATAGAAGCTTATATCCTATGGCTGAATCTAACAAGTGGTTGATTATTGAGAATGGGATGTGGGATGTTGCCCTTTGGGGTGTGCTTATTTAGGCCGGTAAAATCTATACAGACCCTTATTTTCTATTTTTCTTTGGAATTATGACTATGTTCGAAAGGGGTATTCTGCTTTTCTGATAAACCCGACCTAAATAAGTTTATCGATTTCCTTGTTCACCTCATATCGAAGTTTGGGTGCTAAGGTTCTTTATTTTTGTTTAACAGCCTCAACCTTCTCTTTTAGATACAATTTATGGTAGGCTAAAGCGGGATCAACGCCTGGCATTTCTCGAAACGTTCAAGCAAACATATATTAATTTACTCTTTCGTATCTATAAAAAATTGACAAGTGTTTCACGGTCTTTTACAAATAAACGAATTCCTACAAATGCGCTTCAGCCAGGTCCATTGTTCTTGATGTATTTTGTAATTTCAGCGATTGAAGGCTAAACCTCCAAAAGTCTAGCTTTTGTAATTGCTATGGTTTGAACTCCTTCGAAGTATATATGATACTAGTCACTATATTCTCACAAGCGCGAGCTAACTTCTGACTGCCTCTGACTTCGTAAATCCCTCAATTACAATCGAACATGTAGGCCAAATGATAGGTAGAGGGGATAACCTTCATATTATGCAACCAACATCATTTCATTATCCCCAAATACATTGATTTTGTATTTATGAAATAAAAGGTTTCGTCGATGGTAGCCGATCCTGTGGCGATGGGAGGGACAATTTTATTTACTCGTGCTTCCTTAGATCCGTTAAAGCTATTAATATCCATATCACTGGCTTTCACTTGGTTTGTTAGTCCCATCGTCTTGATCGTGTTCTGGAAAAGTACCTCAATAGCGCTTTCCGTATCGATCATCATTGTATGCATCAAGAAATTCTTCATTTTTAACATAGCAACCAGTACATCATATTGAGGGAACTTGACATGGCTGACATCATAATCTTCGAAGGAGATACCAATTCATCAATTACTAGATTTCAAGAGTAATCGAGCTTCTTTTTTAACCACTGTTAAGTCATGACATTGAATGAGTCAGAGTCTCTTAAATTTGACCGAATTGTTCACTTTATATGTCTTAATCATGTGACTGAGGTGAAGATAGTAGAGATATTTCTCCTCTGTTGTCTCTTCTTTGACTTGGACGACCTCAATATTTTTTTTTGTAGTTCCCATTAATTTTATAGCTCTCTAGGTCAACAATGTACTCATGCATCCTTCCATCCTTAAGTATGTACTTCATGAGTCTTTACAGAGCATAAAATCGTTCAATATCGTGGTGTCTTACTTTGTGATGTTTGCAGTACAATTTTCCTTCAATCAGCTAGAGGGGTTGTACATTTCTAAAGAACTTATCCTTCTACAGCGTAGGACAGATGTCAGCCAGTTTGGCAGTTAACTTCAGAAAGATTGGTTTTGGAAGATTGTTTCCTTTTCGAGGTCGGTCCCCTTATAATTTAGTACGCTTTTTGTCGCCCTTAGTTTCTGTAGCACGATCGTTCTCTCACTCTGTATTTTGTCCTTTAGTAGCAAGAATGGATTTAGTAGGCTTTGGTCTTTCAGACATCATTTTCTCTAGATCGATATATTTGTTTACCTTCTTGACCATCTCTTCTAGAGTTGTTGGCTTGTTTAGAATAAGGTGCTCTTTTGCACTGTCGATGAGCAGAGCGTTAGTAAAGGCAGATATTATGATCTTTTAGTCGAGATTGTCCACCCTTTTGGCCAGGTTGAGGAATTTCTTTGAAAAAACTTTAAGCTTCTCCCCTGATATTTGCTTGAGACTTATTAGGGTATAAAGGTTCTCCTCCTTATCTCAGTTGTGCGAATAGTTCTTGTCGAAGAGGTCTTGTAATTGACCAAAATAGTGAATTGATCCATCTTCTAACGAATGGAACCAGTGTAGTGGCTCTCCCTAGAGAGTGGTCAAGAATAACCTGTATAAAATATGGTTTGAAGTTTAATGTAGCCCCAAGGAATCTTGGAATTCTTGCACATACTCGACGGGATATGTCCCTTTATATTTCTTGATTTTGGGTATGTGAAAGCTAGGGGGCATATCGTTATCGAGCAGCTCTTGTACGATTTGGCCCTTCTGTAACCTGCTGATGATGTTCTTGTTGGCACGTGTTTGGGGTTCTAAAAGCTCCTTAATTCATTTATCCATCTGCTCCTGAGTAACGAATTGTCGAGTTGCGATTATATGACGCTGAAGGCGTCTGTTTTAGGGGTTGTGATTTCTACTTCCCTTACATAACCTGTCACTTGCAGGGATACGGGTTCTTATCCTTGGCACTTCCTTTGCTTGTCTAGGATCCACAAGATCTTTATCGACCTCCTGTTGAACGGTAAAATCTGGATGAATATAAATCTCGGGTCCCCGTGGAGGTTGGTATAGCTGGATATCAGCCCCTTGACTAACCCCCCCCCCCCCCCGGGGAGGGCCTGATCTATCTCTAGTTGATACTCTAGAAGTTACAGGCTGTGCATTTTTGTTCCTCTGAACTGTGGCATTCTGTCCTTGTAAAACTTTTAAGGAGTTATGTACCTCAGTCAATTGTTGCTCCAGTACGGCCCCCTTTTCATTTTAGAGTTGAGAGTGACACGTAACTCTATTAGTTGATTTATTCATGAGCCCGTTCCCTCAGTCTGCAAACCTGGGTGTGCCTAACTGGGATTTTTTATACCTTGTAAATTTGATAAGTACCTGTTGGATTTAAGATTTGTGGCAAATCTTGTCGTTTCCCACAGATAGCGCCAAATGTAAGAGTCTAAATTCGAAGTTCAAACTTAACTTCTTACACCATAATACTAGACAGTAAACAAGTAACCACAAACAAAACATGATCTAGCGTGGAAACCTTTGAATAGGTAAAAACCACGACCTCTCTTGAGGATTTGGTAGCAATAATATTATTGTTTAAGTAACTACTTATTACAGTGAGTATTTTTTATAGTATTATGTTGATTCCTTAAATAGAAAAATTTGTCCCTAATATGTTTTTACTCGTTTATATTTATAAGTTTCATATTATGACCGCTTAATGACCACTATCTTTTTTTAATGATGTACGTTACAAAATAGTTTTGATGAGTCATCATAACGGTTTGTGTATTCCTTCATCTTTGTAACTGCTTCTATAAAATACACCATAACTGTGTCACGTTGCCTTGTGTTTAAGGAGAGCGAGTAAATGTTTGTTGGTCAATGATGAGGCTTTTAGTTCGAGAACCGGAATAGGCCCTTACAGTCTCGATCATCAATCACCACCTGCAACTAGGCCTGTTTACTCATACAATCGTAACATCACCATATCTCCATCTAACAATTTTTTTATTATTAAACTACAAAAAATATATTAAATATTGAATAAGAATATTCGGAAAAATCAAATTGAAGGGTATTCAGAATAATCAGATCGAAAATTTCGAAATTTCGGAATAGCAGAAAGCTATCTGATTCCGATTTGAAATTTTTCGGAAAAATTCGGAACTGTAAAATAGTGTTCCGAAATCGAATGGTCGGAAAAAATCGAAAGTTCAGACAAAAGTTGAAGCCACCTGCAACCACATTTTTGTTACTTTGTCCACTAACTAACACGATATACCACTTTATAAAATCCCTATATAGTGTGATTTATTGTCTAGATTTAAATTGGCATTGCGAAAGACCGTCCCTAATTAAAAGAAATCTCTTCTTCCTTCATCAAAAAAACTACCCCTCCTCACTGCCACTACCGACCTTCTCCTCTCGCTTGAAGATCGCAGACAAGGTCAGTCTTCTAGGGTTTCTCTTTCCCTCTCTTGTTCTGATTACACGTACCGGTAATTTAAGATCTCGCAATTTTTTTTCTTGATTTGTAACAATGTCAGATTTCTAGGGTTTCTTCTTCTTCACCATCTTCTCAATATCTTCTCAATGTTTGATTTCTTGTTTATTACTTCTATTCTACAGATTACAGATTCGGGTAATCTCGCTGTTTCGTTGTAAGAGGTAAGAATTTTAGGGATAATGGGATTGTATTAGGGGATGTGCCGGTGTTAGGAGTTAAATGGGATTGTAATTATTTCATCAGTTGTGTATTTTCTCGCTGTTGGGCGTGAATGGTTCCCGAGTTGCATTGTCTGGGGAGCGCAATGCTCACTTTTCAATGATTGTGAAAATGCTGTATTGCAATTCTATAAAATAAAATAAAAATAAAAAAGATTAGGTGTTGTTGATGGCCTTTAATGTTTTCGGAACTAAACGTGGAATTCTTATTTAAGAACTTTTAAAATATTGTGTAAATGAGTTACTTGTTAATTTTTGGAATAGTTCCACTATAGAACGTGAATGGCAGGAGAGAAATACAATAATTAGATCTATAAATGAGGGAAGGGGCAGTGGCAGAGCCACGTAGGGTTAATTATAGGAAATCCACGGACAGTGGGGGATGATTAGGAGGTTTTGATAACTGCCCCTGCTCAGATTTAAATATGTTGCCCACTTACAGAACTTACTCCCATTCTAGTGATATTTTCATCTTAATAGAGAAAGAACTGTTGCAAATTTACTACTGTATTAATCATTTAGTCCCAACTCCCCACAAATTCGTTGGTCTATTGTTCCAATTCTGGGATTTATGTTGTAATATGTAGCTATACCTCTCCCTCATTCTCTGTTATCTATGGTCGGCTATATGTCGCATGACTCGCATATGACCAAAAAAAAATATTGTATAGGGGGGGGGGGGGGGGGGGTCGGTAACCATAACCGAACTTCATTGTTCCCACTGATTATAATTTCTGGCTCCGGCATTGGGTGTTTTTTTATTGTTCCCAGTAGTGAATCTTGTCTGTGCTGCACCACGTAACAAGGTAGTTATTAAGGAGTGAGAAATAAGTTATTTGGATGGATGATATAAAGGTTTCAAAAACTTTGTAGGTAGATCTTTTAATCAACATGACTCTATGTACAGGTTGTATATGTCTGTTTTGGTTGATGATATGATTTATGAACAGGAAGCTACTGTCTGGAAGAAAATAATGGCTGGTTTCTTATCCGGGAACCCTTACAACATTTCTCAGGACAAGCCAGAGGAAGTTGGTCGGTGGTACTTGTCCAGAAAGGAAATTGAAGAAAATTCCCCATCTAGAAGAGATGGGATTGATTTGAAGAAAGAGTCGTACTTACGTAAATCGTACTGCACCTTTCTGCAGGATCTAGGCATGAGACTGAAAGTGTAAGTCCTCAGACATTATAGTTTATTTTTTGTAATTTTTTTATGGTATCTTTTGGGTTGAATTCGTTAATTGATAAATTTTCCTTCTATTTTACATTAAGAATATAATTAAACCATTTTATTGTTATCAACTTGACATGAGTTTGATAGGAAATGGTTTTTTCAATTTCAGACCCCAGGTAACAATAGCTACAGCAGCAATGTTTTGCCATCGATTTTTTCTTCGGCAGTCCCATTCAAAGAACGATAGAAGGGTGAGTACCTTAAATTCTTTTAAAAAAATTAAAGCTTTATTGCTATAAAAAAGTAAATAGGAGTATAAGAGAAAATAAAGAAGGAACAAGGCCTCTCCAACATGGGGAAAAAATAAAGCTTGAAACAAAAACTAGATAGAAGGAAATCCTAAAAAATGTGATGTCCTCCAAAGCACATTAAGAGGAACCCACAAGGTCAAAATATTTAGTTTGTTTAGTCTACTTTTCTTCAATTCAAGTCCTAATGGTCTTTATCCACATGCCTCTAGTGAGCTGGCTCCATGCCACTCAATAGATAAAAGGTGCGCCCCATGCCTAGTACTAGTTTCTCCCATTTTCCCTCACATCAATCCATCCAAGAACTTTCCGTCTTCAGTCCACTTCCATATACAGCCAGCCATGCTAGGAAACAGACCGGCGACATAGCCTATCAAAAAGTTTAGCCTCGCAACACTTTAGCCGAAGGTATAGCCAGTGTTAGAAGGCATGGCAATGAGACCTTTTGTAACGCTTTTTTAATCAGTTGTTTGGGCGGCTTTTTGATATGCACCTGCCCCTGCCCTGCTAGATCTGGCTTGGCGAAAAGGCTTGTGTTACTTTTTCAATCACAGTCAAAAGACTACTTCTATTTTCAAATTATTTCAGCAAAAAGAGGGTTCAGTCGACTTGGCAATCCCCATTTCTAAAGTTCCTCCAGTCCACTTTTAGATCACAGGCATTTAAGAAGGATATATCTCTGATAGCCGTTTCCACTGCCAACAGACATTTATTAAGTACAATTTGTGTACCCTCTCTGATCTGATCTCCCTTGTTAGAAGTAGACCTAATATTCTAGCACTACATAATTAATGAAAGGGTATTAGGAAGCCAACTACTTCACTTCCCTAATGCATCTCTTTGAAACCTTATTCTCAGCTTCCTCTGGTTGTTGCTCTTGTGAGAAATCTTTTTATTAGGATTTGATAGTAGTTGATGCTTTGCTAACTGTAGATAGTTCTAACGTCTTGAGATAGGGATTCGAGATAGTATAGTGTTTGCATGTGTCAGAACGGCTATAAATTATCTGCAGGTGGAGCCTGTATTATAATATTAGATTTGATTTTTTTTTTAGAAAACATGTGTCATACCAACTGAATCAAGTAGCAGCTACTATGTGTTTTTCTAAGTCTAAACTTTACCTAAATTGTGTTTCAGATTATTGCAACAGTATGCATGTTCCTGGCGGGTAAGGTTGAAGAAACTCCTCGACCCTTGAAAGATGTTATTCTTGTGTCCTATGAAATCATCCACAAAAAAGATCCTGCTGCTGTCCAGAGGATAAAGCAAAAGGTAGGTGCCATGCCGCTTTATACGTGTTTATCCATTTTATTGTGAACATCTTCTCAGGTAGAGGATCAACAAAGTTGATGATACCATTTTTATTTTTATCTTTATTATTTCATTTTAGTTCTTAATTCATTTATGGCATCTATAATTGTTCAGGAGTTGTACGAACAACAAAAGGAGTTGATTTTAACTGGAGAGAGAGTTGTACTCGCAACACTCGCATTCGATCTGAATGTAAACCATCCTTACAAACCACTTGTTGAAGCAATAAAGAAGTTTGGCAAAACGAAAACTGCCCTTGCCCAGGTTGCGTGGAATTTCGTCAATGATGGGTATAACAAAGCTTCGTTTATAGTCTGGAGATTGTTACGCCTGGAGCATTTCATTATTCTCTTGAGAAACTTTTAAGAAAAGAATAAAATAACCCCTTGCAGAGCAAACAATGGTTTATGTCTTAAAGATGGTTATTTTACTCTTTTCCTAACATTTCTCTTGAAGCATAAAGACTTCTCTGGGAGTGTCCATTTCCTTCTTTTTGTTAATGATGATTCAATGGATCTTCATATTTTGGAAAGCGGTATGCAGGCTGCGTACATCTCTCTGCCTCCAATTCGAGCCCCACCATATTGCAGCAGGTGCAATCTTCCTTGCTGCCAAGTTTCTCAAAGCAAAGCTTCCTGCAGATGGCGAGAAGGTCTGGTGGCAAGAATTTGATGTTACGCCACGTCAATTGGAGGGTTCGTTTCCTTACCCTTTCTGGTTTATTTTATAAATAACCAAAAATATATTATTTTAAAGAGGAAAAAAAATCAACATCATGATAACTTGATGATCACAGCTCTATCCTATATTGTATAATTGTACTTAGTGTGATAGATAATTTGAGATACCCCATTATTTTGGAAGATCACTGTTACCCCCAGGATTTTTGTATTACACATTAAATGTCAAGTATCCCTTTCATCAACATTTGATATGGTAATTTAGTTGGGTGCTTGCTAGTGACTTTGTTTACAAATCCATAGCACTAAATTTATGGTTGGGGACTATGTTTTCTAATACGTAAGGGTATCTTAAATTACTTTGGCAAGTGGGTATCTAAATTAGTGGAAATTTTACAAAGCGCAGTTGTGGAACTGAGGGCTATACATGCAATTGCAATGGTGGATCCTGTTATGGTCTTAGCTACATGTTGGCTGTAATATATTTGTTTAGTGGGTATATGGTATTATAATCTGACGGACCATTTTGATGTCATTTATATGTTACAGAGGTTAGCAACCAGATGTTAGAACTATACGAGCAAAACAGAGTGCCGTCTTCCCAAGGAAATGTAACTGAAGCAAGTGCCGGAGGAGTTGAGGCAGGTCATCATGCATCAAAACCTGCCACTGCCAATGAGCCGTCGCATTTACCAAGCTGTTCAAACAAGTCATATGGTGATAATCAAAGTGTCCATCAGAAAAATATGCAAAACGGAGATGCTGATCATGGGAGCATCGAGACAACAAGTATTATTTCAGAGAACAAAGGGGATGCGATGGGTAATGCTTATCATCATTTACAACCAGAGGTAGTGCTCAACAACAATGAAAATAGGGGAGAAACTTTGAGCAAGACCCAGGAAAATGATGAAACAAATAGTGAAAAGAAGGCGGCTACAGAGTCTCCACACAAGAGGAAGAGGGAAGGGACAATGAATAATGACTGCAAGGATAGTCCTGTAGGCCAGTCACCACTGGATGGTATTAAAAATATAGACAAGGACAAAGTTAAGGCAGCATTAGAAAAACGTAGGAAGTCTCGTAGTGGCGGTGATGAATTGATTAAAAAAAGTGAGTCAGTGATGGATGATGATGATCTTATTGAAAGAGAGTTGGAAGACGGGATTGAATTGGCCGTTGCTGTTGCTGAGGATAAGCAAATTAAGCAGGAGAGGAGGCAAAGCTGGTCTAAGTTATCCAACTTGGCACACCAACCTCCTCAAATTGATACGTGAGTCAAGGGCACTTATGAATGTAGGAGTGTCTTGGCGACACTCTGGTCCCCGAGTATGCAGTGGCAATGAGTTTGGTACCTTCTGCCTTTCTCTCATTTATTGGTTACTGAGACTGTATTAGAGAGTTACAGATTATACTACCTGACTCACTTACTCGTAAATTATAACTGTAGCAGTTTGGATGATTAGATATTGATTTATGAATGTAGTGATCTGTCAGCTTAGATTCATTAATATCAATTATTCTCAAAATTTGTATACTCAAACCTTCTTTTTGGAGGATTAATTATACACATGCGAGTTTTAGTGTATCTGCTTCCATGTTTTGTGTTGTAAAAATTGTAATTGCACTAGAACTTGTGTAATTGCATTTTGAGTTTGAAGAGTTAAAAGTTTTAGTTGCTTTTAAACATTGGCATTAAAAGACTGTATTTGCCAAAAAAATCATTCCCGCAAATTACTGTAATATGCACTAGGACCAAAACTCTTTGACATTTTTCTTATTAATTAGTCTTTCAAAACTAATCTAAACTATATGGTTGTGGTAATGTTGTCCTATTAGTATAATACATCCACTCATTTTCTTTTTTATTTCTCCCTATCTCGCCATTCTTTCTTGTCCAAGATCTTTTCTCACCATCTTTTTTTTCTTCTTATTTGATAGATAAGCCACCCTTACTATTACTCCACAACCAGTTTCTTAGAGCATCTCTAGCAGCGAGTGTGGGTTTGGGTGTGAATTTTGACACCCTGGCCCACCAAACCTACAACTCACACCCGACCTCTCCCAGCAGCCAGTGTGAATTGCCAACGTGGATTTTTTTTTTTTTTAAATTTTGAAGAGATTAAAACACCGTACGGGGTTCCAAACACCGTCGCTTCAACTGTTTGTAAAATTCACTCCGAACTCGACTATTCTCACATTTTTACTTCTTACTCTCTCTCAAAATCCCTGGTAAAAAAATTGTGATTCCAACAAAATCAAAATGCATATGCCAGAGGGAGAACCACACCCCAGAACTATGCCTGGGTTTAGAGGAACAAGAGATCCAGAGCGTTCCGTAATTCGCTCGAGGTCCGGAAGGAAGAAAAAGTGAGTAGAATTTGAAGATGTGCAACCCCAATCTATACCAAACCCAACCCAAGAAAACTTCCTGTGGAGGTGTATTCCCAACTCCCAGACGGAGTCAGTCACATCTATTACACGGGAAAGGAACTCATGGTAAGTTTTAGTGTAATTGTGAATTTGTTTTTTTCCATAAATCATGTGTTAGACAAAATGTCTCAATGAAAAGAATCGGGATTCAATGCATGTGCAAGGCACATTCACTACGTGATCAAAGTGTGGAAGAAGATTTCCACAATTCTACCTGTATGGGACGTCGTAGTGAATATTTTCGGGCAGTTTATGGATATACACTTGGGCAATTCAGATAATCGGCTAATTCAGACACTTACAGAGCGTTGGTAGCCGACCACACACACATTTCTGTTCCCATGTGCAGAGATAGGGTCACTCCTCTCAATTTCACTATGCTGACATCATTGTCAATCGGCCGATATCCGACACAGGTGCCGTATGACGACACATGGTCTATTTTATCCAATGCGAGGCAATTGCTCCCCAGTATTGATTTCAGCCATATAAAGAGTGGAAACGTCAGCAATTCACATTTGAGGACGTACTTGACCATCGTAGATGATCGAGAGGATGATATTACTATTGTTCGTGCTTTTTATCCTCTTCATGATAGGACATTTGTGGCTCCAAACGGCCAACGACACCGTCCCGCTTGGATATCTCACGGCCGTAGCCAATTTGGACTCGACTGCCCAATATGACTGGGTTCTGCTATTCTTGCTTCTCTGTACCATGGTTTGGATACCGCAGTCACGACCGGGGGTGCCATCACTGGATTTGTCCAACTTCTTACGGTACACTTACACTTTTTCCTTTTACAAATCAAATATCTTCCAATAAACGTCTTAAATATAAATTCTTATTATTTTTTATGTTATTCCGAAATGCAGTATTGGTTCTACGAGTATTGTGGGGTTGGTCACCCTATAGTCAAGGAAGAGGTTAAGTTCTCGGCCTGTCCACGCCTCAGAGCATGGGAGAGGGGAAACAGGAGGAAAACAAATGACCAGGCAACCAATATGTTTATTCTAGGCAGATACCACATTGACCACCGCACGATTGAGACGATCACCTGGGAACCTTGGTTAGAGTCTGAGGTGTCTGAGATAGAGGACGTACTGACTGCAAAACTCCTATCCCGTAAGAGGAAGCCACTTCAACTACCAAACGAAAACTGTGAATATTACTTGGGGGATAGATGCTGGAGGCATTTGGAAGGCGAGGCGCGTATTCCTTTGGATCCTCTGCTTAGCATATCGCCACATATTAGTCCAGCGGCTTTACAGGAGATAAGACAGGCTGGGTTCCTTGACTGTAAGCAGTTTGTGGTAGGGGGAGCGAGAGACTTACGCCTCATACTGGGCTGAACAAACTTTGGAGGTAGGCCACATGTTGACAGATTCCCAGAGGATGGGGAATATAGATTTATTCGGACCGACTGCACTCAGAGCTGGTATTACACCCATAGTGGTTACGTCAGCGTCGGTTTATAGCTTGTCCCAGGACTTTAGTTTGCCTGGCGAGGCGGAGGGGCCAGACCCGGGGTGGCACATGAAGTGGACAGGGCGACGTGAGATGCTCCCCATCGCCTACTTGAGGGACCCACCACCCATGTCTTCCTCTTACGGCGCAGAGGAGCTGTGGTACCTGATTCATGGTATGCGGCGACTTGTCCTTGTAGAGTCTGCGCGGGATGCACAGAGGTTCAAGGAGTTGGAGGATGACCTTACTACCCACAGGCAAATTGACAGTATAGATCATCAGTTATATGCCCATGTAAGTAATTTATTTATTTATGTATTTATTTATTTCTTAATGTCATATTTATTTTGTCAAAATATTTATAAATTTTCTTTATCCCGTTTAGGATCTACAGCTGAGGAGGGGGCGTGACGTACGGGTGGTGCCGCTACCACCTGGAGGAAGCGTGAGGACGAGACAGCATGGATCTGGTCCGCGAACCAGGGGAGGCGGTATTAGCCGCAGGGGGCGGGGTACTGAAGATGATTCTGAGTAGATATAGGTGTTTTTAATGTTTTTGTAGACGATGTAGAAGCTCAGTTATGATTATGTTGATGATTCTGAGTAGACGATGTTTTTGTAGACGATGTTTGGATGTTCTTAATGTTCATTAGCCATGATTATCTAATATTGAAATTGACTGAAGTTTTTTGGTGTTTGGGAGAATTTTTTCAATACCTATTCGAATAAATTGCTTACTGAGGTGTAGATGACCTCAGCTATGATTATGTAGATGACCCTAAGTCTATTCGAATAAGTTTTTTAGTTTTTTTTGAAATTGACTATTTGTCTGTTCGAATAAATTTACATTAAGGTGTTTTATTCGAATAGACCCTAATTTTATTCAAATAGATTTTGCACTGAGGTGTTTTATTCGAATAGACTTAGGGTCTATTCGAATTGATTTTACACTCATGTGTTTTATTCGAATAGACCTAGGATCTATTCGAATAAATTTTGCACTGAGGTGTTTTAATCTATTAAAAATCAGGGATTTGTGGGTGAAATGAACACTGAGCGGTGTTCTTTTCACCGCCAAATCCCAAATTTCAAAACCCACATCTTCTTCCCCTTTTACATTTCCCCATTTTACACTTCTCTCTTCCATTAGAAACTTATTCACCATATGGTATTACACCCTTCTCTCAACTACACAGCCTCAAATGTCTTCATCATCATCTGATTCATTCATACCCAATCCTCCAGGTTTATCGTCATTGTCCTCCTCTGACGATCTTATCTTTGATTGTACGGCAGAAATTTACGTTCTGGATCAAGCTGCAATGAACGTAGTAGTTGAGGATGTAACTTCGAGTTACGGCGGGAGTGTCATGGGCCGTAAGGATAAGAGAAAGAAGCGAGATCACAAATTGGGGAATTACAGTATTATACGAGACTACTTCAAGCTGAATTGCACATATGAGCCATGAGAATTTCGGTGACATTTTCGTATGAGTAAAGACATGTTTGTGCGTCTATTCAATGCAATCGTTGCACGTGATCATTACTTTGTCCAGAAACCCAACAACGCTGGTACTATGGGGTTATCATCGTACCAAAAAGTAGTCGCAGCACTACGTTTCCTTAGCTACGGTGTTGCGGCAGATCTTTTTGACGAATATATCCGAATAGGAGAAAGCACAACCTTGTTATGTGTGAAAAGGTTTTGTATTGCAGTTATACAAATTTTTGGCGAGGAATATCTTCGAGCACTAAACGCGGCCGACGTCGAAAGGTTAAAAGCAAACGGAGAGTCACGGGGATTTCCCGACATGTTGGGAAGTCTTGATTGTATGCATTGGATATGGAAAAATTGTCCCAAAGCTTGGCACGGTCAATTTACTGGTTATTACCCCAAGGCGACACTGATTCTTGAAGCGGTAGCTTCACACGACCTTTGGATTTGGCATACATTTTTTGGGTTACCAAGGTCTAACAATGATAACAATGTCCTGCACCAATCGTACATTTTCACCGACTTGGCCGATGGTATCACCCCACCTTGCAATTATACAATTGCCAAAAAAACTTATGATATGGGGTATTACCTAGCGGATGGCATATATCCCAAATGGGGAACACTTGTCCAAATCATATCCAATCCGGTTACAGCGAAACAAAAATTATTTGCTCAACAACAAGAAAGTTACCGAAAAGACGTAGAACGGGCGTTTGGGGTTTTGAAATCTCGGTTCAATGTTGTAAAAAATCTCGTTAAATTGTGGGACCCCCAGGTTTTTAGCAATGTCATGAAGACGTGCGTGATAATGCACAATATGATCATCGAAGAGTAACGAGGTGCATTCCCATCATACTTAGACTACAATCCGGCTGAGCCCTTAACTATCGAAGATGAACGGTTTGATATTGTACACGAACGCGGAATAATAGAATCTTTTATATCGAAAATGAACCGGATTCGAAGTCAAGAACTTCAATTTGATCTAAAAGATAATCTAATCGAGCATGAGCATTTGTGGGCCGTGAAGGGAAATCTTCAAACTTAGTACTCCATTTCTTGTATTATCTGCGTGTTCTTGATGTAATTTAATGTTTCTCTTAGTCGTACAAGTTTATTAAACATGTTTTTTTAACACAATATTGATCTTGTATTTATTTTAACGCAATATTATCGGAAATAAACATTTCAAAAACACGATGTAGAATTTCGAGCACTACATTATTCAAACGTTTACATTATTAGTTATTAAACTACATTCTTAGATAAAAAAACTTTTATATACAGCAAAGTTAAATTACATTTCATCACCACTTCAAGTACCTGGTCCGCCTCTCTTAGCCAGGCGTTCCATGATCTCAGCTTGCCTTTGCAGATAGTATTGTAATTGATGTCCAGAAAGAGTACTCAAGTCTTTTTCTATGATTTTACGATCTTCCTTTGCTTGCTCGAAATCCATTTTGGTTTGCCAGTGTTGCATTGCTTCTGCTCTTCTTCTTTTCTTTTCTTCTTTCACTTGTATCTTCTCCAACCGTAGTTCATCCAGCATTGTTTGGATACCGCTACCAGATGCAGCAACACCACTCATTGCCTTTTGTACTGCAAGGTTCTTTCTATAGAGTTTTTGGTCGATGGGCCTGCTTCCACCCTCATGCAACGAACCATCTAAGTCAGAATTTAGGCCCACATATTTAGGTGTAGGTGGGTCGTCGGGGTCCTCCGATAGATTGTTTGATCCGACCGAGTTCCCTGGAGAAGAATTGTCCGATGTTCTTCTGGCTACATTTCTTGGTATATTCACCGCATAGTTCAACCCATCATCCCTTAGGTTGGCCCATCGCGGTTCTCGCGCCAAAATCTTATACGCTTCACGGTGTTTGAAGTCATTGTCGTCATTCAAGCCTTGATAGATTTTGTGTGCATCGTTTTCCTACAATTCACAAAATTACCCAATACAAATAAATAACGTGTATATCAGCGATAAATAAATAAAATTGAGTTAAAGGAAATCAGAACGTACCCGATCTTCTTTTGTTTTCTCGCTGTTATTCCTAAATCGCTCTTGAGCAACTATCCCCTTGTACGCCACACATTATGCATTAAGGGCATATCACTGAGATTTGCTCGACCCACATGATCGTCGTGTGGGACACTCGGGGTCTCTGTTAAAGGCAATGTTGACATTTTGATAGAAAGTGAAACCTTTTTTGTGGCCATCTGTTTGGACAGAAGTTGTTACCCACGCCCTTGCGAGACACGTAAAGTCTGCTTCCGTCCAATGCATTCCAGCATCATCCGTCTCGTCCAAAAACTCATAATCTTCTGGCACTTGCACATTTTGTCTTTGTTTTGCAGGTGCTCTTTTCTTTCTTCCTTTTCCTTTTTCTTTCTGGGGAGCCGCCACTTCAATAGGTATTGACGCATTTGCGTCACTTTAACTGTGTTGAGTAGATTCACCATGGAATAGATAGTTCTAAAAGTAATTTGGAGGTTGAAAACCTTGAAGTTGAGTAAGCGGATAGGGTTGATAGTACGGGTTAAACGCTTGAGGTTACGGTTGAGAGAGTGTAAATGGACTTTGATATTGTCCATAAATGGGATACCCTTGCGACATGGTAAACGGAGGTGGGGCCTGTGATTGGAATTGAGGTTGAAATTGTGATGGGTTGTGGTAGAGGTATGGAGTGAATTGTGATGATGGGTGTTGAGCGAATGGTGTTGACGGTGGGTTATGGGAGGATTGGGTCGACGGTGTAGAGTTATTACTACTGGTGCCAGAGTTTGCCATTTGGGGAGAGCTTAGAGGTTCTCCTCTGCTCTGCAATTGGTTTTGGGGAAGAAGTAGTCAGAGAGTGTTGATCAAAACAATTGAGATTGAAGGAGTTTAGATTACCGCCCGAATTTTTCGCGAGGTAAAAGGAATACCGCGCGGTAATCTAAATACCACCAAACTCAAATTTTTTGAGAGTGAGCTCCTCACACTCAGTTGAGTTATTGTAGTACTACGTGAGCAAACTCACACTCAAACTTGAGCTGCTGGGAGAGAAAATGTGGGTTTCCAAACCCAACTCAACCCACACCCAGAGAGGGTGTCCTCTGATGTTCTACAAATGCCACCCGACCCGACTTGACTTAATCTTATCCGAATGTCAACAAAAAATCTCAAGTGACAATGGAGAACGAAACGAAAACCAGTAACTCGGAGTGGGCTGAGTTAACTCACGAATGCTTAACAGACATACTATCTCGACTCAGTTTAGAAGAACGATGGAAAGGGTGTATCTTTGTTTGCAAATCATGGTTTCATGCCTGCAAAGACCCTTCTCTTTACTCTGTTTTCGATCTCGAAACCCAATTCAAATCGGGCACTGAGTCAACTCTATGGTGGTCTCCCGAATTCGAAAGAAAAATTGACTCAATGCTTCAATCCGTCGTTAATTGGAGCGGTGATTATATTAAAGAGATCCGTGTTAGGCATTGCTCTGATCTCTCTCTCGCTCTTGTAGCTGAAAGGTACAATTTCTTTCTTTAGGTATTTTGATTCAATAACGTGTTATTAAATTCGAAAGAAATAAGTTTTTAGTAATTTGAGATGATGGGTTGAGTTTATAACAAGGGATGATTTGTGTAGTAGTAGAGAGATTTTTTTCGGGACACTTGAATTATAAAGAATAGAATTAAGAAATATTGATTTAGAAGGATAAGTTAAGGTAGTCATGTAGTTTACCATGCTAAGCCTGAGTTTGTGTTTTCTGCGCACGACTCGCTGAAATTTTGGTTCCCAAAGAAATAACTGACATGGTTGTAACTCTGGCTTCCTTCATGGTTCCAGTCCCTGCAACTGTAGAAATGAAAAACACAAACTTCAAAAAAATTATCACCAACAGAGAATAGTGAGAAACAATGCCTAACATAGAACAATGTTTCTATGAGAAGGGAGAGGGAGAGAAGTCGTCTCTACATGCTGGATACCTATTGCTTAAGTTCATTTAATCAAATTTAAAGTTCCTATAGAGAGACATAGAATGAGAGGGATATTAAACTTAAGTCTAAGCTTCATAAACTTTCTAGCAGAAGTTTTCGCGACTCTAACCAATGATGAAATCCTTTGGGAAGGTCTTCATCAAAGAAGTCAATGATGTTCTCTTCATCATACTCGTATTTTTAAAGCGATTATTTCTTTTTCTTGAGCCCGTGATACTTTCCTGAACGATTAGTGCTAGGTCAATCAGTTGTTTAAGTATGGAAGATAGGATTAATTGTAAACAAGTAAGAGATAAGAGTCCTTGTATAGGCATGTGTTTAGAGTGAAATAGTTTCCAAATCAGATATACACAAGGAAAGTTATTGAAAAAGAAAATTTCCAATTAGGACAACAATAGAAATGTTAAAACATCAAGTGCAAAGAAAGTTCTTATAATGGGTGGCACCAGATTTATTGGTTTATTTTTGTCTAGACTCCTTGTCAAAGGGCATCAGGTATAATTTTTGATTTGGAAATGAAATTCTGATCTGGAAACTAGTTTAGAGATGAACTATATTTGCCTCTAAGCACAATACATATAAATACAAGGATTCTTATCTTTTAGTTATAACCTTATTTGTTCCTTGTTTTCTATATATTCTTTAACAAATACTGGTCGTTCAAGACAATAATATGGGTTCAAGAAGAAGCAATAATCATTCTAAGAAGATGATCAAAAGAACGGGAATGATGAAGAGAATATCATCAACTCATTTGATGAAGACATTCCCAAAGGATTTCATCCTTGTTGATCTCGTGGCTAGAGTCGCGAAAACTTCTGCTAAAGACCTTATGAAGCCTAAACTTGGGGCTATATCATGTATTGTAGTTTCAATTCCTTAAGGCTGTGGAAATGTTGGTGGAGAATTCTTGTGGCGATGTGTGGGGGAAGCGACATAATTTTGTTGAACTGAAAGATTGCTCTTGAACTGATGGTTCTTGGGGGAGGAAGAGTTTTGAAAATCTTTGATTGTGTATGATCGTGTCGAGTTCACGATTTAGTTGAGAATTAGAGAGAATAAGAGGCGAATTGAGGTTTTTGGGAAGAAAAGTAAAGAGGGTTTAGAGGATAGATGAATCACGTTGAGTCAACAATGAATTCAGAAGAAAGACGGAGATAATGATGCTCTATAAGCAATCAGTTCAATTCAATAATCAATTACTAGTCAACTAGGAACGTAGAAATTCTTATTTAATTCTATTGGGATAAGCCCAGTTCAAGCAAAACTATTTCAATAATTTTGCAAAGAGAACAAGTATGTGTTTTTAGGCTTAAGTAGCGGATGGCGTGATGCATCACGTTCTTTCTAGATCTTTCCGCCGCTTTCTTAGAGCTTCTCTACATGTCCTCCCTCTAGTTTTCTTCTTCTTCATATTTCTCTCCTCCCTTTGTCCAAAAAAAATCTTTTTTTTCTCTCTT
The DNA here is from genome assembly GCA_014058105.1 of Kingdonia uniflora. NCBI lineage: Eukaryota > Viridiplantae > Streptophyta > Magnoliopsida > Ranunculales > Circaeasteraceae > Kingdonia > Kingdonia uniflora. The sequence continues at coordinate 144,214 of JACGCM010001026.1, forward strand.
GGTTTGAGTGACCACGTTTTGCTTGGATTTATAGGTGCTGCACTATTTTTCTTGGCAGGGTCGAGTTGTGATAGAGTGTGTCATATCTATCTGGACGAAATGGGAGGAATAGCTATCTGTATCTCAAAAAAAATTACAATTTTTAGTAGTTTCTCAATGGCTTCTCTTGCATTGCCGGGAATAACTTATTTATGACATGATTTTACATTTGGGCTCCTTTCTAGGTGACTTTGTTATCTCTTCATAAGGGTACGCTCAATTAAGTAAAATACAAGAGTTACATTTCTCAGTATCTTTATCTAATTTACAGCATCTACTGACCAATACTGTAATGTATGTGACACACGATTCATAACATTCCCCATAATTTGTCTACATGTTCTCTATCTAGAATTGCTCTCAATACTTTTCTTCATTCTCTCTTTTTTCTTTTCTTCCAAATTTTCTCTACATTCTCTATCAAGAATTGTTCTCAATACTTATATCCATTTCGTATCCTTAGATTTTATTTTTTCTCTTCTCTTTCAAATTTTCTTTCCGTATTTCTTACTCTAATTTTTTTTTTTCTCCAAATATTGTTCTCTAGGTTTCTCTCATTTTTTGCTTGTTCAGATTTTCTTGTCAAATTTCTTCATCTGGATTCTACACTTTTCTCTTTTTTCCTTCTCCAGGTTTTTCTCTTCATTGTTTCTCTCTAGATGCTATCTGCCAATTTCTTTTTTAAATCATCTCTCTCCACAATTTTAACCATCATAATATATTCTCCAGATTTTTCTACCAGTTTCCCTCTATTCTATCTTTGTGTCTCTCTTTATATTTTTTCGCTAAGTTTCTCTCTTCATCGATCTCAACGTAGTTTCATTTTACTAATTGTCTGTCCGTGGCATCAAATGTTGACCTAGGTACCATCTTTATACGCTTGTGGGATTCTATCCTTGCTAATGAATCACCCTTTTGTCTAGTGACCTGAATTGGTTGGTCTAGTACTGGTCCTACCGGATGTTTGTGGATGACGTGGTAATATTAAGCGTATGTCCAACTCACCCTCTTTCTGAATTCTGACTGCATCAATCCACATAAAGTAATATGAAGATACAGGCCCAATATCTTTATATATGTTCCAATATCTATATACGTATACTGGACAATCTGTATATGCTCGTGGCCTTCAATCCTTGGCAAGGAGTACACGCCCTTTTGTCTGGCTTCCTGAATTGATATGTTTGTACTGGATGTTTGTGGATGGTGTGGTAGCGTTTGCCGTCCAACTCATCCATTTTTGACAGCATCATTTCCCGTAATGTGTGGCAAGATGCTAATTCGACTAATGTCTTTATGGTGCCTGGCAACAATCCATGTTCTCATCCACTGTCACTTATGACAGTAGATGTTTTCTTCCATCTTTTTATTGGGTGCTTGGTTTGCCTAACTTAGGTTTGGTCTACCTGTGCCATGGCCTAAATAGCTATTACCTGCATGCACCTTATTTTAATACTTGGATTGCATTCTGCACCTTTTTATCACCCCTTGGTTACTTAAATACTACTATTATTTAATTGTCGTTATCTTTTTGCTCTCAATAAGATGCTATGAAAGTGGAAAATGTCCCGAGTGAACAAAAAAGCAAATGAAAGTAGTGATGTTTATGATAAGATGAGGTCATACAACTTGTGCTTACCTCGTAAGGTTGTTGAACCTCATAGTTTCTCTCTTCTTTTTTTGGGATAAGCGGTTCATATATACATTCCCTAAAATACTTGATCCTTGTAGTGTATATTTTGCTCTTACTCCATTTGCAGGTGTCCAAATCTGCAAGTTCTATCAATCATGAGCTGCCCAAACGTGACAGATGCATCCATGGCCAAAATTTCATCTGGATGTCCCATGCTGTCAGAATTGGACATAAGCTTCTGCTACGAAATATCTTACGAGTCTCTGGAGTTAATTGGAAAAAGTTTCCCAAAACTTAAGATTTTGAAAAGAAACTTGATGAATTGGCTAGATCCCTCCCAACACGTTGGAATAGTGCCAAACGAGTATCTAAATGCATGCCCTCAAGACGGGGATAGAGAGGCGTTTGCAATTGGGAAGTTTATGCCTCAGTTACAACACCTTGAGCTCCGCTTCTTAAAATTGACGTCACGCGGGATTTTTTCAATCTTCCAAGGTTGTCCAGAACTAGAATACTTAGACCTGTTTGGGTGCGCAAACTTGACTAGCCGTGATGTGGAAAACGTGTCAGCCAAACTGAAAGAGTTGAAGAGGCTAGTGAAACCCAATTTCTACATACCCAGGTCCGTGTTCCACACAGAAAGGTACGGTCACTGGAGGTTGTACGATGAACGCTTCCAGACAAATGTTTTCCAGATTTGATTTATGTGCTCAGAATATCTCTTTGTTATTCTATGTTGAAAATAAGATAAACTTGCACCAGTGTTGTATATTCTAAATATACATTGATTCTGTTGTTTTCATGTAATGATATTACTGTATTCAGATAAACATTTTTTATTACTTATACTTTGCCTCGTCCCCGTTTTGCCTGAGCGTATTTTCTTCTGTTGATTTGAATTTGAAGCATCGGTAATTTTAACATCAGAACATTGAAGGAATTATTGCTAGGTTATCTGACATGTCATAGTAGTTTTGTGATATTTCGTATGTCATGTATTCCTGAAACGTTATTTGAAAAGCTAATGTCCCATGTTGCAGAAATGAAATTTAAAACATAGGTTTTCCTTTCATACGTGCAAATGCCTTTCTTATTGTTTTTCTTTTGGCCTTCGATGTGTTCGCAATTGCATCAGTACCTCGTTAAAATTCTTTTGAGTCAAATAGCGACAAAGACATCTCATCTCATCCGTCGAAGAACAAAAAGTAAGCCAGCTGAAGTTGACTACAGGATTAAATAGTTCCGGCATGAACAGTTATACAATTGAACGAAATGTGAATAGGTCGAAAAATAGGTGAAGGTCTTAATGTTTGCAGCTCAATAAGTGAGTAAACATTATTTAATGATGGAACTACAAGATCTGGGGTGGATGCATTGCTCTTACTCTGAATGCTTATTAAGCTTGGTTGGAGTTGAATTGCCAAAATATGTTTGTTTTCTATTGTACCACGCACCACGATATTGAAATGATACTACACGAGTACAGGGTCCCCTCTTACCGTCCTTCTGCCCTTCTTAGCTCAAAAAACAAGGTATGAAAAAGTACATGTGAATCAAGAAGATGACATCTAATTTGTCCTCAAAAGTGAAAACAAACTCTCTCAAATCCAAACAAGAAAATACAAGAGTGGATGGGTTGATGCATTATTTTCCTGAAAGATTCCTAATAATTTCCACATTAATTACTCCAAAATACGCCTACTTCAAAATGAACTTTGCTTCTGATCAGTACAAAAGGAAACCGTAAATACATATTAGAACTAGATGTTCTATCCCAAAATAAATCGACAATGAGAGGAGTAACATAAGAATGATATATTTTTAGGTGCAAGGCGTCTTAACATGCATAATATGAGACTAAATTCCTCTGCAACACATAAGAAATATAATTTATTGTACATTAAAATTTTCATCCAACACAATATGATGATTGTAATGGCTTAATTCCGTAGCTCGAAATTAGATCTTACACCAAATGTACCTATGACAAAAATTAATGTAATTTAAGAAATGACATAAGTGATTTAGCTTGGAAAACCTCTGAATAAGTAAAAAACCACGACCTCGAGTTGAGGGTTTAATAACTAGAAGTTTTATGACTTGAGGCTGATATTTTATTACAAGTAATTTCTTGAACTAGAAATGTTTGATCTTGAAATAAGAACTTTTGTGGTGTTTAGAATCTAGAAATTTCTGTGTTAGAATCTAGAAAATATGATTTTTCTGGTCCTTATCTCCTCTGGAACTTTTTCTTTATATCGACCTTACCTGCAGCTTGTTACCGTGTAGAAGCACGTTCTCCGGATAATGAGATAAGTGGTAGTTGAATGAGCAATTGTTAGTTCGTGGAAGACAGGTGTCTTTGACTTGTTCATATTTTGATGTAGAGCTCGATCCACATTTTTTATCAGTTCGTGCTCTCGGTGTCAATGTTGACTGTACATGTCACGTGTGTATTGCGTGAGTCTGATATTGAGATAGTTCGAGTTTGGACTAGGTCGATGGATAGGTCCTTACAATCTCCCCCTCGCAACTGAAGGCACGGGTGGCTTTGGTTGAGAAAGAAATTTTTGACTGTTGGTGTTGGAATTTGGAAAGTTATGACGTATTGATGGGGAATTTGACTGATTGGGTACTCGGTATTTATTTAATGAAGACCGTATCTGGCATTAATGATGGTGGAAAAGATTGATGTACTTGACGTATGTGGTTCCCAGAATAGTTATTCTTTGAATGATAACTGCTTTGGAAACGTTTCTTCGCATTAAATACGTGTTTGAAATAAATAGTACATATACTGTATCGTCTGTTATCTCTGTGGAAGCATTCTGTTATTGTAACATTTTCTGTTGTACTTTATCTTGATAATGGTGAAGACCAGACAGTAGGTATACGAAGAGAGGGTTACTACTGAAGTTCAGAGGCTAAAGTTACGTTATTTTGGCAACCAAGCTTTGGAGATGCCCACGCCCATTCCCGTACGTCCAACTTACCATGGCATGACGGTGGAAGAAGCTACTGAAGCTGAAGATGATTATTACCACATGTGGGATTTCATTACGTGGTTCTGTTTGGGGAGCAGCATTAGATATGCCTTCGCCTGCTGGCAGAGGACAAGGTTGAGGAGACAGATGTGGAGGCCGGCGTATATGCGAGGCAGTACTGCCGGTATCCTGCGAAGGACTGGGTTTTAAGGTAGGACTCCTTTTAATCTCTACTAACTTTCTGCTTAATCCACAATACGATTGAGTAACTTTTAGTTAGTAGAGAAACACAAAGAACATCAAAATTGGGCAAAATAAAGCTTAATTGCTTAAAGGAAACGAAGTAGATTACAATGAATCACTCCAAAACCCTAGGCTTCTCTCAGAATTATCTCTAGATCTAACATAAAAAACTTAACCTATAAAATAACCTAAGTTCCCTTTATATAGAGGGAACTCGAAATTATAAATCCAACGCATCTCGAGGCAAAAGCACGCCTCATAAATATAATCACCGCCTAAAGGAAAGAGGCTGAATCGCGCCTCTGTTCGAATAAAATAAATGTATTCAAATAGAATAAAAATCTATTTGAATAAAGCACCTCAGGAAGAAATACCAGAAATCTATTCGAATAGAAATAAATCTATTCGAATAAAATACCTCAGGCAAAAATGTATTCGAATAGAAACAATTTTGTTCGAATAGAAACTTGAAAAACTACATGTCTTCTTCAGATCCTCCTGGATCATGGCTCCCCCCTTTAAAAGCTTTGAGCTCCTGCTCAAGCTAGAAGTGGAGATGTGGGAATGTGGCAATGCCCACTTCCCTGCTGTACCACCTAACGTAACAAAAGGTTGTATATGCATAAAATCCAATATAGCAGAAGTAGTTGGTAATGGGGGTCAAGATAACCTATCAGCCAATTTGTTGTTCATTCTCTTCTTATACTGTATAATTAAAGGAAATTGTTGGAGATACGGCAGCCTCTTCAACTGACGAGCTTGCTGTAGCTTGGACTGTGTAGCTAAAAACTGGAACGGTTTGTGATCTGTATGTACCACAACCTCCTCTTCCAACTTCCCCAAATCGGTTTGTTGCCTAAAAAATGTTGTCATTGGAGACAACACTCGAGCCGACGTACCCTCCTGAACCGGCCGCACCAATAACACAAAATTGTCACTCGCATTAACCAACCGCTTCACCTGAGTCGCCGTTACCACATTTGACGTAGTGACATGTTCCTTACAAGTATTGATATAGAACTTATTTCCCTCCTTCGCAAGACGATACTTGCGAGCTCTACGGTAATGAATCGCATCTCGGTCCCAAAGATAAGGGCTAGCCAAAATGACCTGCTACACATCCAAAGAAACCACCTCACACGTCATCTCGTCAATAAACTCCTCAGAAATTGCAAACTTGAAAGTACATTACTTCGTGATCATCACATCCGCATCTTTCTGAATCCACCCCAACCCATACGCCTTTAGATGAGCTGTAGTCGTCAAACCCATCTTCTTCACCAACGTCTCAGAAATCAAATTTTTCATACTACTCGGATCCATAATGGCCTTGACTAAACTCTGCTTTACCTGAATACTAATATGAAAAGGCTCATCCCGACTCTCTTCCTCGACAGCCAAAGTTCGCTGAAACATAAGTGCAAGCTTATGATTCGGTTTATCTACATCCAGAAGGTCAACAATCTCTGTGGCTAGTACATATCTCTCTTTCTTGCTCTTCTCCTCCTTCGACCTAAGCTCCGGGTGAAGTTTTCAACAATAATAAGAAATATGCCCACTCGCATTACAATGATTGCAATGATACTCCTTGGACGAAGACCCATTTCCTTTGGCCTCTCCCTTATGCTTATTTTTCCAACTAAACTTATACCCCGATTTGATCTTGTCGTCTTTTTTGTCACTCTTCAAGTATATGCCTTCAATGGCAATTGCCTTCACGGTAGCATCTTCGATATTGGCTACAGTAAAGAGCTTCAACTCTCTCCTAATGGACTCCGACAAACCCCCCGTGCACTTTATGAATATCTCATACTCGTCCACATCAAAGTCCAAAACCAAAGCTTGGTTATGGAATGCCGTAGTGTACTCCTATACAGATTGCTCAAATTTTTGGCGCAAATTGTGTCATTTATACCATCCCTCTTACTTATACCCAATCGGATAAAACTGCTTTCGTACTAAAACCTTGAATTCTTTCCAATCCAAATCTCCTACATCGTGGCGTTTCTGATAAGATTTCTACCACGTGAGTGCATGACTTGCAAATTTCAACATAGCAAAGCATATTTGCTGAGCATTAGAGTATTTGTAATCAGAAAAATAGGTCTCTAACTTATCCAACCAATTATCCAATATCTCGGCATCGATCGAACCGTCGACTACCGAAATTTTAATCTTAAAACCAATACGAAGATTACGCAAAAGATTTGTGGACTTACCAATAACCGATCGCTCCTTATCGGATTCGGCAGCACTAGAATCATCGAAAACTGGAATATTCTAGTCACCATCAACCTCCATAACCCCTTTCTTCTTCGAACGGCCTCGCCGTTTCCCCGAAGTAGAAGCCTTAGCGAGGCTCGTGAGACGCAACTGCTCCACTAACTCCCCTACAATACAAGTTAGGGTGGAAACTGTTATTCCCAAAATTGTGAGTCATTTGTTGGGATCGCCCATCTCCAAATCGTCCTTCTTCTTCGAATTAGGTTTACGATAGATCTTCAGTCTCCTTTATTTTGCTTGAGACGGTCACGTGTAGAGACCATAAACCACAATCAACCCCTCGAGAATCGCAACTGGAAAACTGATACCACTTAATCTACAATACGATTAAGAAGCTTTTAGTTAGTAGAGAAACACGAAGAACACCAAAATTGGGCAAAATAAAGATTAATTGCTTAAAAGAAACGAAGTAGATTATAATGAATCACTCCAAAACCCTAGGCTTCTCTCAGAACTCTCTCTAGATCTAACATAAAAAACTTAACCTAGAAAATAACCCAAGTTCTCTTTATATAGAGGGAACTCAAAATTACAAATCCAGCTCATCTTGAGGCAAAAACACGCCTCATAAATACAATCACCACATAAAGGAAAAAGGCTGAATCGCGCCTCTGTTCGAGCAAAAATAGTTTTTATTCGAATAAAATAAATGTATTCAAATAGAATAAAAATCTATTCGAATAAAAAACCTCAGGCAGAAATACCATAAATCTATTCGAATAGAAATATATATATTTGAATAGAAATAAATCTGTTCGAATAAAATACCTCAGGCAAAAATATATTCGAACAGAAACAATTCTGTTCGAATAGAAACTTGAAAAGCTACATGTCTTCTTCAGATCCTCCTGGATCACCGTTGGTGGGGGTTATGGAGGAAAAGACGGTGGTGGTGGAGAAGGGATACGGAGATTGGAAGTTTTTTTTTGTACAATCATCGCTCTATTCCATCAGGGGTCGTCCTTTGCTGAAGGTTAGTTCAGGCAATGATACCATGGCTTCCTTAGTTTATTGTAAAAGTAAATGGTGTGAAAATCATTGCCTGGACCTTTCTTGTATAAGAGTTTCGGACTGAAACAGTGTTTGAAAATCGAAATGAGTGTAATCTGTAGATCGATCTGTAGAAATAGCTAAAAAACTTGTTATCTGTAAAGTATTCTGTAAACATTATTTGAGCTAATGAAAAAGATATTTGTGCAAAACTTGAGTTGATAGATCAAATAGTAGTTAGTAGTGAAATTGAACTAAAAGAAAAATATGTTGGAGTATGAAAATGTAATGTTAGAAAGCGAACAAAAAATGAATATTATGAGTCGAACTGTTAAAGATATAAAATAGAGATGTTTGATGTAAAGATCAAGCTGATAAGGATATAAAAATAGAGATGTGTGGTATGTATATCGAACTGATGAGGTCTGAAGAATCGATCTATAATAAAATTCTTATGTAAAATAGAATATGCAGAAAGCCAATCTCAAGCTGGTGAAGTATTGTGAAAAGTAGCCCGAAAAGGTGATGGACGATTGTTAAAGAGGTCGATTTTGAAAGATAAGTTCAAATAACTTTTTATCATGATCTTAGGGTTTTAAGTTATGGCAAGGAGGAGGAGATAAAGTTGACACTACACGGGGTGTATTCTTAAATGGTCATGAAGAGAGGAGGAAGCAACAAAAAATGGTGAGAACTCGTTCTGAAAGAGTTTGTCACGCTTCGGAAGGGCGTTTAACAATAAAGATTGCAGAAGTACGGGAGAGGATCTTTGGGCAGTTAGATTATGAAGCTAATTTGCCTAAATCAGAAATTCATTTTGAAGGTTTGAATGCGAGGGCGAAGGAGCGCGAGATTGGGCGTCACTTTTACTCGAAGATTTTTTGTGAAGTGATTTTGGAGACTGAAGCTCGAAAGGCTGCTGCGAGGCAAATTGCGGTGGAAGAGATAGTTGAGGAAGATGAGAGAATTGTTTGGGGCGAACTGATTAGGTGTGGCACTCTAGGACATCTTGGCTATTTTATGTGTGATTATGTATGAGTGAGCGAACTGAGTGAGATCGAATATTTAGAATGTGAATGTAGGTAGAATGTTTATTCTGAATTTACTCCTGTTTTGTTGTAAATATTGTTAGAAACTGTGGTGAATTTAAAATTTTAAAATTTAAAATGTTAGAACATTGGAAATGACGTCAGCAGTGTTATAAGTAACAGAAGTGGGAATATAAAAATTGGATCAGCTTTAATTATTATCCCTATTATAAGGTTATACAAAGTTTGATTACGTGTGATATAGAGTCATCATGAGTGAAAGGTCAGAGAGAGATTTGGGTAAGAGATAGACAAATATATTAAAATATAAGATGTAGGATAATGATGGGAATGTATTTTCACTGAAAAGGTACAAAACGTCTGACATTAATTGTAGACGGACGCCTCGGTTCCAAAGCGTAGGACAACTTGTGTGGGGCCCAATAACTATTAGCAGTTAGAGAGAAAAAGTATAAATAATAGTTTGTCTTCATCATTCAAATGTTTATCAAATCCAAAAAAATGAAAGGACAGAGGGAGAGAAAAGAGAATAAGTTGCAGAGACTCAAGTGAGATATTAGACTACAACAACCATCGTATAAGGAGGGAGAAGATTGCAGAGACAGAGTCAAGACATTGGGTGCGCGGTGTCGTTGTGAATGAGTGATTGAGCGTTGTTTCTGACTCGTACTCAGACATTGAAGGTTAGTGATTGATTTAGAGTTTGTGATTGTGAAGTTTGAAATGGAAATTATGATATTTGTGGATTTTTAAAATTTGAAAATTTTGTTATTTATAGTAAACTTTTGGGAAAACCTGTTTGATTTGTACGTAAAAAGATATATGTATATGATGTATGCATGTGTATATTTGTACGTAAATTATTGAGAAAATTAAAAAATACCTAGACCTGGATGTAGGCTGAGGCACTCAATACTCTCTAAAATATTTGTATAAACTTCATTGTAATATTTTACTCAATTTCTCTGCAAGTGTAATAGATTAGCACATAGTGGATTCAGATCATAAAATTCTCCTCGAGGTCGTGGTTTTTCCCAAGTTTCACTGAGTTTCCACGTAAAATCTATTGTGTCATAGTCTTTACTTACTGCTAAATAGTAGTTTCTTCACTAAATTATTGGCGAAGTTAGCTAACCGAAAAACTAGCCATTACACCCCCATTAAACATAATCGACCACTATTCAACATCGCCCGCAAACTTCGATCGTGAATCACATGGTTTTGACGACTCATTTACGTGTCATACTCCGATTACCCAACTTTGGAAAATTATCAACAAAGAGAATCCGTTATTGTGGTGAGAGAAGTTACACTGAATCTGAAAGCCGAAGCACCTAAATTAATGGCAGCAATAATGGCAACGAGATGATCAATAACAACTCTAAAAAAGAATAATTAAAATTCATGAACTCTATTTGTAGAGTTGCATTACAAATTTTGTAAGAATACTTTGTAGAGAGAGAAAGAGAAAATAAAACCTAGAGAGAAGAAAAAATTAAGGTTTTGAATATTCTCAGAGAGAGAGAGAGAAAGATGGAGATACTGCTACCAGATGATGAAATCACAGCCGTTATTCTGTAGCGAAGAAAAATGATGAGGAGAGTAAAATGTGATAAGGGAATTCAAATTTTGAATTAGGGTTTTTTTTTAGGATGATAGGGTTTAGATGGAAGATGGATACAAAACTACACTAATATCCTTTGAGTTCTAGGTTTAACTTGGTATTTTAGAGGGGTAATAATGGGGATCCAATTCTACCCTCTAAGAATCGAAATTTGACATATGTGTAAAGCTATTTTAAACCAGAATTTGGTATTTGACAAGAGGTATATTAGACAGACGAAAAAATGGTCTTTTTGGTCGATTTTGGTCGTATATATCCAATGGCCAACACACATTCTCATATTGAGGTTATGATAAAGGAGAGTCTGGTAGAGGAGAAAGAATTATAAGATTAGCGGATTGAATGTATTTTCCCGGAACGGGTGACTGAAAGAAAAACACCAAAGTGGTAACTAAAGTTACATGAAATCGTTATGATAAAGAAAAGAGATAAAAAAAAAAAAAACATAAGCAAATAGTAAATATGTACTAATTTTGGAGCAATGACTAAATTGGGTATTATTTAAGTAACCAAAATTCATCTTTATTAGTTGGAGGGACCACCAAAAAAGAGGACGGCGAACTGCGAACAGTTTAGGGGTAATTGGCTTAATAGATACAATACACTTTACAGACTTCTCCTTTTTTTTAGGCAAAAGAAAGAAGAATAAAATAACTCGCCTAAGAGCGAGGGGGAAGAGAAGTTACATAGTCATTGGCATTTTGGCCTACATAAGAAACAGAAAAGGGGGAACCAACTCCCCTAGCTGCTAAAACATGAGCAAAATAGTTTTAACTATGGTTAACATGTTCGAATCTAAAATCAAAAAACCAACCAACAGCTGCTCTCAAATCTGGAGCAATGGTAAGAGCTCCCCAACTAAGGTTCTCTTACCACTCTCTGAATGCCCTAACAATCCTCTGGCAGTCCGATAGAAGAAGGATCCTCTACAGGCCTAGGTGCCGAGCCGCCTCCAGTCCTCTAAACACTGAGAGCACCTTGGCTTCTTCAGCGTCATCTGCTCTGGCCTGATCGTAACTTGTGATACTAGAGCAATGGTAAGGCCGCCCTGTAGGTAATCATCTTTTCACCGCACCCTCCCTGTCACGGTACATCGTTGTTTAACTATTTGATTGATCGATTAAATGTTTAATTTTTGCAACAACACCTAGATAAGGGTGAACCAAAACAGGATTTCATCACCCGTGCGTGCCCACGCATCAGGACCCCGGGAGTTCATCATCCAGTTTTTAATCTTTTCGATATCGACAGTTCCGACCTCTTTAAAAGATTTTCAGATAAGAAGCTATAAAAAACATAGTTAATCAAAAGGCTTCGCTCGGACCTGGAGCAACATGCTCACTAGGAAAACCTGATAAGTGGCTAGGTTTGCTGGATGACGTACATTCCCTGGCATAGCTAGTGTAGATAGGTGACTCTAAGCGGTTCGCCCCGTCTTCCAACACAAGTACATCTAGGTGACTAGATAGCATGCGAGCTATCACCAAAGAAAGTAAAAATAACTCAAGTGCGAACCGATCAACTGTCAGGAGTAGGAGCATTGAACCCTGAGACTGGGTTCACAACTTAACTTAATAAAAGAGACCAGTAAAACATTTTTGAGTGCTTGCATTATTCTTAGGACTTTTAGTGTGTTTGCATATATTAATTGAATTGTATGTTAGATTGGGGTAACACCCAAGCTCGAACTAAGAACACTGCTAGAATCAATATGAGTCAGACTGATGGGACTAATGGTCCCGAACCTGCTATTCCGAGGAACGGTCCCGAACCTGCTGCTGTGGAGAGAATCACTCTCCGCAATCGAATGCATCCTACAATTGTGAGTAAGCCTTCGTGTATTTTTATTCCTAGAAATGTAGGAAACTTTGAGTTAAAACCGAGATACTTGTCTATGTTTTCCAAATTTTATGGTAGTCCCACTGAAAACCCGTATAACCATCTTAGGGACTTTAGGGGTCATATGCTTATTTTAAACTTTGAATGTATTAGAGAGGATTCTCTCAAATTACGTGTGTTCCCTTTTTCTCTTATGGGAAACGCACGCGATTGGTTGTATACTCTTGAGGATAACTCTGTAAACACGTTTGAACAACTCGTTAAGGAGTTTTTTAAAAAATATTTCCCTAACTATAGAACTGCTAAGATACGACAGAGTATTTATAGCTTCACACAAAACCAAGGTGAGTCATTATATGACTACCTACAAAGGTTTAGGGATTTAGAGCAAGGATGACCACATCACGGGATTCAATTGATAGATATAGTTCAAACTCTCTATGAAGGTCTAGATTATGACACTAGAGCTCGTATTTAGTCTATGTGCGCAGGTACATTTGATGAGAAAGCTGACGCAGAAGCTTGAAAATTTTTAAATGATGTAGCAGATAAGACCTACCAATGGAAAACGATGAGAGAGGAAAAACCTTGTCACAATACAAATATGCACCAAGTGGACTTTAATTTAGAGTCTGCAACTCTTAGAACCATTCTTAATAAAATTGAGAACTTAGAGATCGGGAAAAGGGTACAACACCCTACCATTTCTTTTGTTAACCATGTGGCGATGCCACTTTGTGTGGTTTGTGAAAGTTCAGACCATCTGGTCCAAGATTGCCTTGATGTACTTAGCTTAAAAGAGGGTAGGAAAGACAAGGCCAATGCCATGTATCAACGTCCCAATAACCAACCTTTTAATGGTGGATGGAATAATAATTCCAACAACTCTAATTCTCGGGGAAATATAAATTACCAAGGAGGTTCTTCCGGTAGTGCCCCTTATCAGCCGCACAACCAAGTAAACCAACACCAGTTTAGTTCCTCGTGGCAACAAAATCCATCATACCAAGCTCCCCTTAATGTGCCTTATGTTCCTCCGCACAATAGGAATCTGCCTCCTCAAACCACGTCCTTAGAAGATACTCTTAAGGCATCTATGCAAGTAACTCAGTCATCTATTGCCAAACTTGAGGGATAAATAGGTCAAATGAAAATAGAGATAAGCACGAGAGACAAGGGAACGTTCCCCATTCAAACTCAAGCTAATCCTAAAGGGAATACTAAACATCCTAGATCTTTCAATTGTGATGGAGTCAACGCCATCATTTCTCTTAGGAGTGGTACGAAAGTTGGTAATTTGGTAAAAATGCCTAAGGAACCCGAGCTGGAAATTCAAAGTAAACATATAGAAGAACCTGCGAGTGCGAGAGAGGAAGAAATCGCGATAACACATGTTCAACCGCTGGCTCCTTTTCCTCAGTGGTTAACTCTAGCTAAGAAGAGCAACGTCCATGAGCAGATTTTAGGGATTTTTAAGCATTGTGTGATTAACATTCCTATCCTTACGGCCATAAGACATATTCCTAATTACGCAAAATTCCTCAAAGATCTTTGCACTTTAAAGCGGCGCATGCATGTCCCGAAAAAAACTTTTCATGTTCACGAGAGTGATACGTCTATTCTTTTAGATGCACATGTTAGTGTTGTCCTTTTGCGTAAATTACTTCCAAAATACAAGGACCCTGGATGCCCTACTATTTCATGTACGATTGGGACCCGTAAGATAGGAAGAGCTCTACTTAATTTAGGTGCCGCCGTGAACTTCATTCCTTACTCTGTCAATGAGCAATTGAATATTAGAGTACTTAAACCCACTAATAGGACCCTTCAGCTAGCTGACCGATCTATTAGGATTCCTAGGGGTGTAGTTGAAGATGTATTAATCCAGATTGAGCAGTTTATTTATCCAGTTGACTTTGTTGTGTTAGATACTGAGCCAGTGGCAACCCCTGAGGACGAGATCCCTGTGATTCTAGGTCGACCCTTTTTGGCAACAGCTAATGCGATAATCAATTGCCGCAATGGAATTATGAAGTTGACCTTCGGGAACATGACAGTAGAATTGAATATTTTTCATGCGTCGATTCCCCTTCTAATTCTGAACCACTTGAGTGTAATATGATCCAGAGTCTTGTGAGTACTACTTTTGAGAGGTCAAGTACCTCAGATCCCTTAGAGGCAATTTTGTCCAACTTTAATGGAGATTGTGAGGACGATTCGTACATCCATGAGGTGAAAACCTTATTAGATTCGGCTTTAGAAATTTTAGAGCCTGAAGGTGAGCATAAAATCTTAGATGTTAAGAAACCCATTCCAGAGGCTCAAGTAACCTCCCCAAAGATAGAGCTTAAACCTCTTTCCGCTCACCTTAAAGTATGTCTTTCTAGGTCTTGACAAAACTATGCCCGTCATTATTCCCGCTGACCTAGAACCCCTTCAGGAAGAGAAGTTGATTTGTGTTCTTAAGGGAAATATGAAAGCTATTGGCTCTGTATTGAGGACATTAAAGAAATTAGTCCCTCGATTTGTATGCATAAAATTAATTTGGAAGATAATTCCAAAAAGTCTAGGGAAGGACAACGGAGATTGAACCCGACTATAGCCGAAGTAGTTCAGAAAAAAATTTTAAAACTCCTTGATACTGGGATCATCTATACCATTTCTGATAGTCCGTAGGCTATCCCGATCCATGTTGTCCCAAAAAAGTTGGGAATCACCATTGTAAAGAACGAGAATAACGACCTACCCACTAGAACGACCACTGGATGGAGAGTCTGCATAGACTACAAGAAGCTTAACTCTGTCACTAGAAAAGATAACTTCCCTTTACCTTTCATTGACCAGATGCTCAAGCGACTCGCTGGGCACAAATTTTATTGTTTATTAGATGACTACTCTGGGTACAACCAAATGCCCATCGCACCCAAGGATAAAAAGAAAACGACTTTTACATGTCCTTTCGGCACATTCGCCTACCGTCGTATGCCTTTTGGCTTATGCAATGCTCCTGCGACGTTTCAGCGTTGCATGTTAAGCATTTTTTCTGACATGGTAGAGTGATTCCTTGAAGTTTTCATGGATGACTTCTCATTATTTGGCAACTCATTTGACCAGTGCCTTCATCATCTTTCTCTAGTATTACTCAGATGCCAAAAAAAATATTATTTTAAATTGGGAGAATGCCACTTTATGGTAAAAAGGGGGATAGTTTTGGAGTATATCATATCTAAAAAAGGAATAGAAGTTGACCAGGTCAAAATAGATGTCATTTCTAACCTCCCCCCACCACAAAATGTCAAGGACGTTCGTTCCTTTCTAGGACATGCAAGTTTCTACCGTCGTTTTATCCAAGATTTTAGTAAGATTGATCATCCTTTAAGCAGTCTTTTGGCTAAAGATGAGGCCCATGAGTTTGATGCACCTTGTCTCATAGATTTTGATAAAATTAAGGCTCAGCTCACAACATCACCCATTATTAGACCACCTGTTTGGAGTGAACTATTCGAGTTAATGCGTGATACCTCTGATTATTCTGTAGGCGCCGTTTTGGGACAGCGGATTGACAAACGCCCCCATGTCATCCACTACGCTAGTAAAACGTTAAATGACACCCAATTGAATTACACAACCATCGAAAAAGAACTCCTAGCCATTGTTTATGCGCTAGAAAAATTTAGATCTTATCTTATAGGATCTAAAGTGATTGTTTACACGGATCATGTCGCGCTTCGACATCTTTTGTCAAAGAAAGATGCTAAGACACGGCTAATCCGGTGGGTATTACTTTTGTAAAAATTTAACCTCGAGATTCGAGACAAAAAGGGGTCAGACAATGTAGTAGCCGACCATCTTTCCCGTATAGTGATTGAGTCTGTTGATGAGTCCTTACCGATTAAGGAATCCTTCCCTGATGAACATCTTATGGCTGTGAATTTAGTTTCTGAGTCCCCGTGGTTTGCAGACATTGTTAATTACTTAGCCACGGATACCATTGCTGATCATTGTACTAAACCTGATAAAGATCGTTTCTTTAGTCAAGTAAAATACTTCTTTTGAGATGATTCAAATTTATTTAAGTATTGCACTAATCAAATCCTTAAGAGATGTGTTCCTCAGTCTGAGTTTACCAATATTCTATCATTTTGCCACACCCAAGCTTGTGGAGGCCACTTTAGCTCTAGGAAGACCGCGGCAAAAAATTTGCAGTGCGGTTTCTATTGGCCTACCTTATTTCACGATGCGTATGCATTTTGCAAGGCATGCGAGAGATGCCAGAAAATGGGAGCCCTTTCTCGACGAAATATGATGCCCTTATACCCTATTTTAGTTATTGGACATTTTGATGTTTGGGGCATTGATTTTATGGGCCCTTTTCCTAAGTCTTTTGGATATGAGTACATCCTTATTGGAGTGGACTATGTATCAAAATGGATTGAATCCATCCCTTCGAAAACGAATAACAGTGCAGTTGTTCTCAATTTTTTAAAAGAAAATATTTTTTCTCGATTTGGAACACCTAGGACTATCATTAGCGATGGAGGGTCACATTTTAACAACAAAAACTTTGTTGCTCTTGTCAAAAAGTATGGTGTAACCCATAAGGTGGCAACACCTTATCACCCGCAAACGAGTGGGCAAGTCGAAGTTTCAAATCGGGAGATCAAAAATATTCTCCAAAAGACGGTTAACCTAAATCGCAAATATTGGTCTGTAAGATTAATTGATGCACTTTGGGCTTACCGTACTGCATATAAAACCCCGATTGGAATGTCACCATACTGACTCATTTACGGTAAAGCATGTCATCTTCCTGTCGAACTTGAGCATAGAGCTTTTTGGGCAATAAAATCGCTTAACTTTGACACTTCAACGGCTGGGTCCCACTGAAAACTACAACTCAATGAGTTGGATGAGCTCCGAAAAGATGCATATGAATCTGCAAAGATATACAAAGAAAGAACCAAAGCTTTTTATGATAAAAATATCTTGCGAAAGACCTTTGAAGTGGATCAAAAAGTCCTATTATATTCTTCGAGACTTCATTGGTTTCCCAAAAAACTTCAATCCCGTTGGATCGGGCCGTTCATTGTCGAAGTTATTTTCCCACATGGAGCTACTGAAATTTTTTACCCTCGTACTGGTCACATTAATAAGGTAAATGGGAAGAGACTTAAACCATTTCACGAGTATTTTACGGGTTCGAGCGAGGATATGAATCTACGAGACCCATCATATGAAACATAGGTGTCTTTATTTCTACCCATTAGTCTTATCTAGTTTAGGGGTACCTACCAATGTCCGGCTGAAGACGTTAAACTTAGCGCTTGTTGGAGGCAACCCTTATCATGTTCAGGTAATATTCATAGATTTTCTTCCATTTTTTTTATTTTTGGCAACTATGGGGACACATGCTAATTCAGTTTGAGGGTGGGGGTAAATAAAAATTTCATAACTTTTTCTAAGAAAAGTTATTATTCTAGGGCATTCTGGTATTGTAGACACATTTTTTGTGTAGTCTGATCTTTGGACATTCTTAGAATCCTAGAGTTGCACTTGGGATAAAATTATAAGGTTATGGTTTATTTTAAACCATAAATTGTTAG